>OZ038508.1:88242937-88255437 GCA_964036315.1 Acanthosepion esculentum | reverse complement strand
CACACACACACACACACACACACATATATATATATATATATATATATATATATATATATATATATATATATATATATATTAATGCTATTTCACATTTCTACCAGTTCCCGGTCAGTCGCCTTATATTGAAATGTTTCTTTTGTAAACATTCCACGAATGATAAAAAAACAATGCGCTTGCTTTAAAATATCCTTATGACAGGGGAACGCCGATTTCATGCCAGTTTCAGTGGCATGTTTGTCTTTGTAATTTAAACCTGAAGATGACCTTAGAATATTTACCTTATATCCTTTTCTTCTGTCCTGCTATTTATCTATATCCTCTTCTTCTCCCCTCTCTCCTAGCTGGTGGCGGGGGGTGAGAAGAAGGGGGTTTCCCAATGGTATTAGAACGTAAGTGAATGTAATGGATTCGACTGGAATTTCAAATCTGCTCTCCAATTCCTCGATTGTTGTTTTTAAGTAAGGTTCACCCTATACAAGGCCCAGGGGTCACTCGTGGTAGTCAGCCAGTTATATGCCATGCGTGATACACGCTTAGGCGATCATGTATCTTTCGATACATGACTGACGAGGCAGATTTTTTCCTGCAGTAGGTTGACATTTCTTTCTGTGGTAGACCAGTTGTCATCCAAGGATATAGAACTATGGGCTATTTACCCATATCTTTATTGAGAAGAAGACGATTCAGACCTTTCCCAAAGGTATTAGCACGTAAGTGAATGTAATGGATTCGACTGGAATTCGATATCGGCTCTCCGATTCGTCAATTGTTTTATTTTTTTTACAGTAAGGTTCACCCTATACAAGGCCCAGGGGCCACTCGTGGTAGTCAGTTAGTTATGTGGCATGCGTGATACACGCCTAGGGCGTCATGTATCATTCAATACGTAACTGACGAGGCAGATATTTTCCCGCAGTAGGTTGCCATTTCATTCTGTGGTAGACCAATTTTCCATCCAAGGCAATAGAACACGATTTGTCCTGCTATTTACCCATAGCTGGGGGGAGGAGAAGAAGAAGATTTATATCTTTCTCAAGGGTATTAGCACGTAAGTGAATGTAATGGATTCGACTGGAATTCGAAACCGGCTCTCCGATTCCTCAATTTTTTAAATTTTTTTGCAATAAGGTTCACCCTATACAAGGCCCAGGGATTACCTCTCGTGGTAGTCAGTCAGCCAGTTATGTGCCATAAGTGACACACGCTTAGGCGATCATGTATCTTTCGATACACGACTGACGAGGCAGATTTTTTGCCGCAGTAAGTTGACATTTATTTCTACGGTAGACAAGTTGTCATCCAAGAATTACAGGCTATTTACCCATAGCTGGGGAGAGAAGAAGAGGATTCCTACCTTTCCCAAGGGTATTAGCACGTAAGTGACTGTAATGGATTCCCCAGTTCCAGTCGCTATGTATTATTTCACTGTGCCTCCACAAAAAACATGCATCGGCCGGAAATTTAACCCGGTGCACCCGCCTGGCAAGCGGGCATTCTACCAGTGAGCCACCGAGCTGTCATATATACAGAAATACTAAAAAGGAGTTTTGACACTTGGTCTGAAGATCGCACTGAAATATAATACTGAAAAGCATATATTTATATAAGAAAGTGTTTACCTACCTTAAGTAATAAGAAAAACGTCACGAACCCTGACCCTCGAATCATGACTAAAATAATGAAAAAATCCTTTGGCAGGTGTAACTGATTAAAGATGTCTCAAATATTTTTTTTCTTCTTCGTCTTGCTGCCTTGTCTTTGGTAATTCGTTCAGGCCACTCGAAATCAGAAGTGATCAGAATAGAAACACAAATCATATTTATAATTTTATCTATATTGACACCGGATGTAAGCAGATGGGCGTTCATGACGGGTCTTTGGAGAGTCTTTCCTTCCAAAACTAAAGCGGCGTGGGAGGCCAGTTGCCAAAAATGGAAATTACTTTAAGGTTGAAAAAATAGTTTTGGGTAGTTGGTGTCGAAAAAGGTAATGGTGTGCGAAATAAACGCATCCGGTCGACATGTGTCGTCGTGTCTAGATAATGAAAATCGAGACCCACGCAATTCGGCAAGGATACACAATTTTGAATGAAGACACACACATAATAAACATATACGCACACTTGCATCTATCCCAAGTTAGAAAAAATGAATGCTTGAAAGATCACGAATAAAAACTCAATGATAAGGAAATAAATTATATATATATATATATATATATATATATATATATATATATATATATATATATATATATTTATATAATTGTACGGGGGGCGGGGCGTTGTGGTAACACTATGCAAGAATGTATAACTTTGTCTCTCCTTTTATTTTTCTCTCTGTATCTCTCTCTCTCTCGTCTGTCTCGCTCTCTCTCTCTCTCACACACTCTACAAACACAACACACACAATGACACACACACACACCACACACACACACACACACACACATACATACATACATATATTTATATATACATACATATATATATATATATATATATATATATATATATATATATATATATATATATATATATATATATATATATATATATATGTATATATATGTATATATAAATAAAAAGAAAGAAGAGTGAGATGTATAATCCGGTGTTCTTGTTATATGATTAAATTTCAAGTTTTTAGCTTCCATTTTTTGAAACATGATTATTACTGTGTAGCGAAAAAATATTTTAAATCTGTTAATTAATAATAATAATAATAATATATATATATATATATATATATATATATATTTATATATATATATATATATATATATATATATATATATAAATAAAGACATTTTTATGTGAAGAATTAAATATATACAAACAAACCAATTAAACAAATCCACATTATAACCAAAATCGTTTGCTGTTTCTATCTTTTTTTAATATATATATATATATATATATATATATATATATATATATATATATATATATATATATATATATATATATATAAGATTAATACAAATATAAAATTTATCATTTAACTGATAGATGTTATATTCAGCACCTCTACTCTAGAGTTTCGTAAATAAATCCTTATGTAAATTGTTCGGTCTACTCGTTATAGATATCAGCAACTAGGCAGCAAATTTTATTCCCTAATACCGTAAATAATGATTTTTTAAATTTATAAATCAGAGAGATACTTATATTACGAGTTCCGCACTTAAGCCTGCTCCAGATTTAATGCCTTGTATTACTTTGTATCTTGCCGGTGCAGTCTCATCACCAAAGCAGTGAATTTTGGACAAACAATCTTCTACCTGTATCTAGCGAGATAAACGGACTACTAGTAGTAGTAGTAGTAGCATTTCCTTTCATTTCTGTTGTATACTTATTTCCTTCCGGGTCCCAATCAGAGATCTAAGGTCAGAAATGGCATCATGACGTTTTATTATTATTATTATTATTATTTTTATTTTTTTTATATCTGGCGTTTACACATTTCTTTCCCGGTTCCGCCCAGGGACCTAAGGTTAGAAATGGTATCATGACACTTTCCACTGAAAAAAAAAAATATTACATAGATAAAGCCCTTCGTAAACTGTGGGCTCTACTTGTCAGAATAATCTTTTGTATCTCTTTGAGGCATGGACTTCCAGTGATCCCTTCAATTAGTCTACTGGAATCTTTTCCAACCAATACTATGGCTCCAACTACAACAGGGATTGTTGATGTTCCCATGTGCCACATTTTTGAGATTTCTATTTCAAGGTGCTTGTATTTTGATAGCTTTTCGAATATCTTCAAAGATATATTGCAGTCTTCAGGGACTGCCATATCAATAAGGAGGCATTTTTTTTGTTTGTGATCTTTAATGCCAATGTCTGGGCGGTTGGCTTTGAATGTTCTGTCAGTGTGTATTGTGTCGTCCCATAGAATTGTAACAGGTCCTATCTCCGTAACCGGGTCTGGGTGGTGTTCGTACCAGTTTCTTTCAGTTTCCTTCCCGTAGAAGTTGCAAATTTTCCAGTGCAGATATTGGCCCACTCTGTCATGCCGGTTTTTATATTCAGTGGGTGCCAATAACGTGCAACCTGATACAAGATGATTAATGGTTTTTGGATATTTATCACAGATTATTATTATTGTTGTTCTTGTTGTTGTTGTTATTATTATTATTATTATTATTATTATTATTATTATTATTATTATTTCCTTTGATTTCTTATATGTACTCATTTCTTTCCGGGTCCCGCCCAGGGACCTAAGGTTAGAAATGGCATCATAATATTTTTCATGGGGGGGGGGGAAACAAACGAAAGAAAAACAAACATATTTTACATAGACAGAACTCTTTGTAAGGTGTGGGCTGTACACGTGAGAATATTTTTTTTGTATTTCTTTAAGACATGGACTTCGATGAATCCATACAATTAGTCTACTGGAATCTTTTGTAACCAAACCGAGGGCTCCAACTACAACGGGGATTGTTGATATTCCCATGTGCCATTTTTGATATTTCGATTTCAAAATTCTTGTATTTTGATAACTTTTTGAAGATCTTGAAAGATACATTGCAGTCTGCTGGGACTGCCATATCAATAAGGAGGCACCTTTTTGTGTGCGATCTCTAATAACAATGTCTGGACGGTTGGCTTTGATTGTTCTTTATTATTATTATTATTGTTATTATTATTATTTAATTAATTAATTTACTTTTTCTTACCTTTGCCTAACTTTCTACTTAGAACCGGGTCTCTATTGCGTGATATGCATATAACTCCTTCCATAGTTTCTGCTACAGTTTCTAAACTGGATCCTCGCATATGGACCTGATGGTATCCTTGCAATAGTCCTTGTGAAATGTGCTCTTGAACTCTCTCTTGTTCTCTCTAAACTCTACAATAAATGCCCGGCTGCTTTTTGCTTTCATGCTTGTTGGAAATGTAATTGTGTAGTTCCAGTCTTTAAGAACTCACGCAAACCATTCGATCCTTTTAACTATCAGTCTTTTAGACATCTACGACTTTTTGACAATTTGACTTCATTTAATGAAGTTTCATTAACATTACATAATTTCTTTCTTTTTTCTTGAAATCAATTCCGTTGTATATCACGCACCATTAGCTTATTTTGCTTACTATAAAACACTGAAAATAAATTTTAAACCTGATTTCAGTTGTTTTATTTTAATCTAAACATAACCATTCATATTCGGACTTTGTAACCAATTCCTCATATCTGGAAGGACTTCTTAGTCCGGTTGTCACGGATTCAACTATATATATATATATATATATATATATATATATATATATATATATCAATTGATAATATTAGTGGTCAATATATATATATTCAACTGTATATATATATATATATATATATATATATATATATATATATATATATCAATTGATAATATTAGTGGTCAATATATATATATATATATATATATATATATATATATATATATATATATTATAAATTAATTGATTTAAAATATGCTTTTTTCGTTACGCAGTGAAAAATGAAAATATCTATAAGAACACCGGATTTTATATCTTACTGTTCTTTCTTTTTATTTATATATACATACATACATACATACACATATATATATACATATATATATATATATATATATATATATATATATATATATATATATATATATATATATATATATATATATATATATAGATAGATATATATATATATTATTAAACATGTTGTGTTGAATGTTAAAGACAACATAGTCCTGCATATTCTCTTTTGAATTTTCTCATATTTTCTAATGAGACTTTATATTTGAAAATTATTTTGAAATAAAGATTATCCGTAAGATAACCGAGTACTTTCGAACATCATTGTTCATCTTCAGGGTCAAAATTTTTTAACAATGTCTTATATATATGTAGATTCGTTTTTTTTTTTTTTAAACATTTGCAAATTGTCTTGTAGCGGAATCATGTTGTACATTTTATTTTTTACAAACTAAATAAACGTTACAAAATCATTTTAATTTCAAAAGACGCGATGATGTTATCACGTGCATGGCGAAGATTTTTAATCATGTGAAGGCGTGAAAAAGATTTTTTATTATATAAGCCCAAAGATCGAAGAATACGTTATGAAATTTAAAAAGTTCAAAGGAAATGGTTATGTGGTGTATCTAATTATGTAGAAATATATTATAAACATTTAAGGATGTTTCCAGAAATATTGTAATCTATGCGATTAATAAGAGGTCTTTTGCTTTTAATATGTAGTGCTTCTAAGGTTTTAAGGCGTCTAATGTCTGTATGTTTATCTATAATTTTAGTATTATCTATAAGGATTTTACGAATGTCAGAATGCAATATATATATATATATATATATATATATATATATATATATATATATATATATATGTGTGTGTGTGTGTATATATATACACATATATATAGAATATATATATATATATATATATATATATATATATATATATATATATATATATAAATTTCCAAGAGGATAGAATCCAGGTAGAACTCAATGCCCAGGACAAAGTAAGAATATAATAAAAAAAGCTAAAACCTTAATATTCCATAGTTATAATTTATTACATTCGAATCGTAATCACTGTCTAATTCATCAGACCTACAAATTCAAAAAGAATCGGAAAATATAACTCCGGGTATAAAAAACTAAATTTTAGTGAGAGTGTATATGTGGAGTGGGAAACAAGTGTGAGATGGAAATGTCTGAAAGCTCTCTCTCTCTCTCTCTCTATATATATATATATATATATACATATATATATATATATATATATATATATATATATATATATTTTATATGCGCGGTACTTAGTGGAAAGCGTTCAATATCGGTGATAGAGCTAACATAATAAGTTGTATGGATATGAGTTTGTGACTGTGTTTCACACTTTTTCGATCATCAGACACAAACAGAACCCAGTTTAACGAAAAAGTTTGGGGAAAAGGCCGAGACCAATAATAGTGTATGTGCGCATGTACACGTGTGTGAATATATGTGTGTGTATGTGTGTGTGTGTGTGAGGAAATGTAAGGTCCTCTGACGCCCATGCGCTAGATCTGAAAAGCGTCAAGAACACGCCTACCCGCTCCTTCTTGAAACGAACATCGCTACCTATAAAAAAAACTAATGTCCCGACACCGAATTAGAATTACAACTGCGTATGTCTGTATGCCCGAACGCACGGACATGTGTCTGCGCCTAGCCTCGCATTGTTTATATGGGTGTGTTGGCCTGAACTAAGATGCGTACACCTGTATGTATGTGTCTATGCATATGATAGTGCCACCCCAAACAAACACATGTATATTCCCCCTCCCGCCGCCAAGCATAGTTAAACATAAATAGATCCAATTTTCAAAAATAAACCAGCTTGTCTGACTATCCCAAATGAGTGAAACCCAGGTTCACAAACTCATATCCGTACAACTTATTATATATATATATATATATATATATATATATATATATATATATATATATATATATATTATAAAGATATAATCATAAATTTGATCAATTAGCAATATTAATGCAATTAATGGCGAATTCTCTTCGCTAACAGACTTAATATAAGCATCAACCTTCTAACAATCCACTGAACTTTTGCGATCCTTTTGTATAAAATTGTTGTCAGTTGAATCTGGTGTATTTTTAGAGCATCAAGTACTTTCAAAAACTTCATGTTCTCATCATAAGCCTGTCATTTTTGTTTTTATACAAGTATAGGATTGGTGTATACGGAATAAATTCCAATAACTAACAAATACTATTCTTAAAAGAGTGCTCAATACAGAGTAGAGCAAATAGTATTTATTCGAAAATTATAATATAAATATGTTATAAAATCACTACAGAATTAGCCCTTTTGTTTCAACACTTCTGATGTCTTATAAAGTGATGGTGTTGAATGTTGAATAAAGGGTTTTAAAAGGTTCAAATCAATCAAACATTTCTCGCTAGGAGAAACACTGTTACATAAGCTGTAATGACCAATCAAAATACAAGTATATGAGAATTCAAAAAACTTGACAACGAATATTGGTTATAGTAATTAATGCTTTAATGTTAGGGTTAGACTAAAATAGAAATCATTCTAATTAATATTAAATTTTACTATAAAATTGAAAATTACGAATTTTAATTTTTATATTTAATCTATTATTAGTTTTGATTTTGTTTTAATTGAAAAGCCAAAAATTGAATTAGAATAAACGTTAAAATCTAATGTTGTGCTAAGCTTCGTTACAACTTAGATACGTTTGAAGTGATGATATGGGCAGGGGAGGGTGAAATCTTGCAAAAGACAATACATACACAATCAGATTATAATACACAAACACATAGACATATTTAGATATATAAACACGCAAAAACACGAACGAAAAAGGAAATGGATGTCCATGAGCCTTAATATATATATATATATATATATATATATATATATATATATATATATATATATGCATGTTTCATTAAAAACGACAGACAAGGTACTACGATTGAGCGCTTTATTTAATTTTTCTTGTGTTCGAACAAGAGCTTTCTTTACAGGACAAAGGGTGTGTAGGAACTGTCCAAATGTTTTATGTTTCCGAGCGCTTTCGGCTATACCTTTCGCCATTATCAAGGATGATTCGATTTTTTAGCTTAATTGAGTGTGTGCATTATGTGTAGTAGAGATGTTTTTAATTTCCGAATACGGTGAGCACATTGTGGCTTTGTTCGTAGTTAATATTGTTAAGAGTTGGCTTTTTCTTTTTTATTATTAAAGCCTCCATTATTTTTAATCTTTTTTTGCAGGTGGATGCAGTTAATATATTTGTGTTTTCTACGAGTATGTTTCTAATGGAGTCCGGTAAATTTGTGTGCGTGTTTAAATGCATTCTAATAGAGCTGTGGTCGGATAGGTGTAACGTAAGGTGTCTGGATAAGCATGTAGTTGTGTAACCGATGTAATTATTCATGAGTCCGGTTTGATCAGGAACACAGTTCCTTAAGGGGCATTTGAACTCATAGATAATGTTCGTTCTTTGTAGTTTTGACTTAGCTGGTGCGTTGTTATTTTTGAGGATAAGGTTAGCTGTCTTAAATTTTTTATAATAGATAATTAATTTAATTTTTTTTATTCGGGTCAATTGGGGTAGTGTATTTCTTTATAATATGTCTTAGTGAAGATTCATCTTGTTTGTAATTGTTATGCATTTGGTTTTTGTAATAAATGTGTATGTGATTTTTGACTGTGTGTTCACTATTTTTATTACTTACTTTAGGGAGAAATATACATATATATATATATATATATATATATATATATATATATATATGATGTTGATATTACACATTTTCTTTTGAATAGGGCTCTTTCAGAGAAACATTATAGTAAAAAATAAGAAAATAATAAATGTTTAAAAAGATTAAATAAATGTAATAAAAAAATCCACATCGCCCTTCCCTGTTGTCTTTCAAAAAATAATTAAAACAAAACATATTTACTAGCTTAAAAGAACCTATTTAAAGTCTTCACCCTCTTCTCTACCCTTTTATTTTCTAATACCACCCTCGCCAGTATAAACAAGGCAGCATATTACCCATCCCCATCACTCAGAAGGGGAAAAAATTGAAAAGCCGTTTTAAAAAAATCTGTTGAATTGGGTTTGGCTATTGATGTTGGGGTTGGCAGAAGATGACAGTCACGGACATGATTAGTTCTATTTTTAACTGGAGGCGACAGAATATTCAAAGACAAAATGATAAAGAGACTTGAATTTTTTGTTGGTTCACAAACCAGCTGCTACCGTTTCTTCTTTCAATGATATATCAAGTGGTCGCCGCTGACGTCTTTCGTGGGGAAAAAATAGATTTCTGTTTTAAAATTGTTCCCTATTTTTTTTTCTCTTTTATTCCTCGTTGCTATACAACCGGATTAAAACTTCACTGATATAAATCTAACATCTTATTTAGGTACTCCGTTCTTCCATGTTGTTTTTATTAATAGTGTCTGACACCAGCGTGGGCACCGATGTCTGATCATTTGTTAGCGTGCGTTGCAAACTAAGAGAATTTCTTTATGGACGCTAGATATATAAATTGCGGTTTACCTTAGAAAAATATATATATTTTTTTGATAGCGTGTAGATTCTAGAAGTGTTTTTTTAAAAGAAATAGGCATTGAAAATCAAGAAGAAAAGGATTTTCAGTGATCAGAATTTAATGCAAGAAAAACGCTCCTATATCTATAGTTAAACGATAGAAATTTTTATAGCTTGTTTTTAAAAAACCTTTATAAAGAGTGTAGCCTTTTTAACTGTTATATTCTATGCTAATAGGAATATATACTTGCAAAACATGGTGGGTAAAATAAGTAAAGGTTTATTGAAATCACCATTTTTCGCTATTTACACGAGTTTTCACTATATGGATGGACTCAGTTATCAAGTTAAATCACTGTTAAACAATTGTTGGCTACAATTGAGTGAAGTTTGTATTAGATTGATTGAAAATTGAGGGAGTTTTTAGTTTAAAATTTGTGTTGAAATAGATTTGTGTTGAAATCAATTTTTTGTTTTTCATGGTTTTCCGCTAAATGCAGTGGCATAGAAATAAAAAAATGAGGTATTGTGGGGCTCATCATAATGTAAGTAACCTACATACTGAGTTTGAATGAAATCAGAGGAAAAAAGTTGAATTTATCAATTTTTGATTGATTTTATTGATTATTGATATTTAAATAATTATTGATTTTTTATGCTAAGAACCTATCTCTTACATTGTATAATGTATGTGCCAAGTTTGGTCAAAGTCAGTTGGATGGATCTTGAGTGAAAAAGTCACACACAGACAGGCAAACAGACACACAGATATCCTCTGTTTTATATAGAGAGATTATTAGATTCTAGAAGTGTTTTTTAAAAGAAATAGACATTGAAAATCAAGAAGAAAAGGATTTTCAGTGATCAGAATTTAATGCAAGAAAAACACTCTTATATCTATAGTTAAAGAATAGAAATTTTTATAGTTTCTTTTTAAAAAACCTTTATAAAAAGTGTAGCCTTTTTAACTGTTATATTCCATGCTAATAAGAATATATACTTGAAAAACATGGTGGATAAAATAAGTAAAGGTTTATTGTAAAAACCAGTACGATAAGAATAAAGGTAACAGTTATGCACTAGGTCGTCGCAAGTCAATCCAGTAGTGAGTGCTACTATTGGAAGGTCAGTAGATATCGCGTAAGTCTGAGTCATACTCAACAGATCCTAGCTAGACTCTGTAGTCTGTTGACTTACAGATGCTTATAGGTAGTTACTACCTATAGTGTAGTCACTCATGGGGGTGACAGGTTATTCCATTACATCATTAACAGAGCCTTCAATATATGAAATCAACAAACAAAGAAAAATGGGATATATATCAGCAAACAAAACAAAGACATAAATGGCTACAATAATTAGGTTAAAAAAAAAAAAGAAAAATATAATTTTTTTGATATGAATCAACAATGCAGTGGTTGGTCAGAAGATCATGTGGAGGAGTGAAACTGACAAACCCCAAGCCGTGTTGATTCCTCAGTCAACACTGTTCAGACCATCACATTTTAACCATATCTGAAAGGTGAGAAAAGAATTTGGGCATTAGCATGAATTAGATGCTATAGTTTAGCTGGAAACTGAATTCAGATTCCATTTTCCAGGATGGTTACATCACCAGTGGCCCCCTTCACCCACACACATATAAAGGGATGCTGTAAAGTTCTTGGCCCCCCACCTGTGACCAACAAAAACAAATGAGAGAAATGACTATGAGCTGAATGTTTCAAAGCAGATGAGAAATAGCATTTACACTTCACAGTTCATGAACATTGATCAGCCAAGAACTGTTCATACTCTTGTCTGTGTATATTTCAAATCTGATAGATTTATAGTAGAAGAGAACTGAACATCAAAGCTAGAGCATTTATAAATATAAACAGTGTAGACATTGGAATCACCACTGCATGGTGACTGTCAGTTTCATTACCTCAGTGCAGTTGAGGCATGAAAGCTGAGGGTCACTATGTAGTATTGATTCCTATGTCTACACTGTCAATATCTATAAATACTCCGTCTCTAAAAAACATATTGTGCTTTGCCCGCTCACTATCTGTGAATTTTTCTAGGAAAAATTAGTTGTTTTTCTATGGGATTAATGTTCACTATTTATGAAATGTTGAAGGGGTTGTGAACGTTCAATATATTTCTTCAAAGAATATGACTGTAAAGACAGAAGACATTAATTGGTCGGTTGTGAGGGCAGGCTTGTAATAGTTAAGGAAAGTTTTACAAATAGATGCCAACTTGTTGAAGGCCAAGTAAAGTGCAAATTTCAAACACTTTTCTGCACTATATAAGACAATATTCCTAAACAGAACTATTTTTGATATGAAACTCAAAACAATCCTTGAATAAAAGAACAGTAATGAAGGACAGTTAATTAATTAAATATACTTTTTA
>OZ038508.1:88215437-88237937 GCA_964036315.1 Acanthosepion esculentum | reverse complement strand
TATATATATATATATATATATATATATATATATATAGTCTTAAGATGTGCTATATTTATTGGATAAAGTGCTCAATATCAGATATAGAGCGTGTGTAAATATAAAAGTGAACATTGAAATGAACACTTAGAGGCGACAGGCTCTTTCATGCTAGACGCAATCGTCAGGCCACGAGTGCTGTATTTTTTCTCGGATATTTATATATACGGGACAGTGGTGAATTGTGGGTAGTCTATTTTGGCGGTTATTTTGCCGGAGTCATTTATTTGTTTATTTATTTGGGTTAATTTATTTTGCTTGTTTTTATTTATTTTTATTTTAAATTTTTATTTCTTATCTTATATATGTATTTATTTATTTTTATTTTAAACAGTGTTTTATTAACGTAGTAAAATTTGATTATATCGCTTATTTAATAGTTTTGATTTGGTTAGGGAAGATAATTAAAGCTATTTATTCAATTTTGGGGTTGATTGGTGTAGATTTTACAGTTTTTATTGTTTATTACTTCATTTATTTATTTGGTTTGATTATCTTTATTTGTTTTTTCTAACGGTTAATTTATCGGGAGCGGTTTGTTAGTTTGAAACAGCCTGTCGCCTCTAAGTGTTGACTTCAATGTTCACTTTTATATATATATATATATATATATATATATATATATATATATATATATATATATATATATATATATTCTGTTTATACGTTACATTTATGGATATAACTTAAATGATTAAATGGTCTATTTAAATTAAACAGCATTAATTACATTTACCGGCCTTTCGATAAATTTCGTAGAAAATACGCGTCCTCCGACAGGAATCGAACCTGTATCCCACATGGAAACCATCATTTGGCCAGACGTGCTGTTAACCATTCAGCATCAGAGAACTTTCTTGTCAGCAAAGTAATTTAGTAATTTGTAATTTCTGCATGGGATACGGAGGACACATATTTTGTATGATATCTGTATCCATAAAAATAATATAGAATAAACAGAAAATATATTAAAATATTTGTCGGAATTAATCTATTTCATCTATATCTCTCTCTCTCTCTCTCTATATATATATATATATATATATATATGATACTATCATAAAAGAGCACAAAAAATAAAATACCATTTAACAAGTCAAAGCATTATGAAAAATCAACAACACCAAAATGTTGAAAAAAAACCCTTGAAAATGGCTAACGAAGTAGCCGTAAGCTAATGACAATTCATGACAATGAAAATGTCGGTAATTTTCTGCACTTCCTTACTCCTACAAAATGGAAAAAACATAAATAAAAATTAATAAAATCTTTCTTGTCTGCTATATTTAAAGATGATTAAAAGAAAGGTTACTTCCCAAATTGTTGTGGTGGGATCCACCTAATCTGCATAGGTGACTACCAACTATATAAATAGTGGTTGGTCCCGGAAGACGGAAGCGGAAGGAATCACGAGATCCAACTAGAGACTCTGATCGACTGCGACTAGTCAACACATTCTCCAGGAACGTCTTCCCAGAAATATACAGAAATACTATATGTACTTATTGTGTACACTTTCTTGTTATAATACATTCTTGTTCTAAGTACATTTTGTGTTGCATTATTATTCCATGCATTAGGCGAGATTCAACAATGAGTCAAGACTCAACACAAATATATATATATATATATATATATATATATATATATATAAATATAGGTAACTATACTCGTGTCGAAAAACCTTCGAATTCTTGATTTAATAGTAGCCAAATCAATCACGAAGGGAAAAAAAGTTTTTAAAAAAGAAAGAGCCAGGAACATGAAAGTCTGTCAAAAATAATCGCACAGATACAGGTTCAAGGCCCAAAGAAAAAACCCGATACGAGTAAACAACTACATAAGAGCTCGATACAAACGTAGAGCAAACCTAGTCAAACCTAATGAGCCAGACAAACCTACCAAGGTTTCACTTGTCAGGTTTGTCTGGCTCATTAGATTTGACTATATATATATATATATATATATATATATATATATATATATATATATATATATATATTCAGTTGCATGGATATTAGTTTGTCAATTAGTCTGGACAAACTAATATCCATACAAGTGAGTATTTTAGCTCTGTCACTGGTGCTGAGCACTTTCCATTTATTACTGAGAATATAAAATAGATAGACAGTTCGATAGATAAACAGACAGATAAATAGATACATAGATAGAAAATATCAAATCCGTAAGTGGAAAGGATAATTCAAATGGTTCTTTTTAATATAAAATATTGGTTAAAGCAACAAAAAAGTCTCTATGTAAAATTAACAGAAAAAGTTTCTTAGGGTTTGTTTTTTTGCGTTACAGAAGGACAGATAAAGACCAATTGATATTTTCTCGTGGCTTAATCAGAGTTAGTAATTCGCTAAGAGGGAAAAAACAATGTCAATAAGTGTGTTAGTTTGCCCACGCTCGCCAACGTCTTTTCAATGACCTTTTCAAAAAAAAAAAAGCTTTCTCAAAATAAGAACATTATCTTGGGAGCTAAAAAGGGTGTGTTCGCGGTTTTTTTTATAAAGATCAAAGAACGCGTAAAATGAATTAGATAGCTTTCCTTCTGTAGGTTTTTAATTTTTTTTTGTGCTCAAGTTATGAACAAGGCGAGACGTCATAATGGTAATGGTAGAATTAAGCGTTTCCCTATAAGGAAACATTTGACAATCATAGTGTCAGAAAAATACAAAGATATTTAAGTATAAGATAAGGCTGGCAAGAAACCACCAAATTGTAATGTTCTTACCACTTACCATCAGTAATTCTTTTAACAGTGTTAATAAATGTAGATATACGTTACTAGTAATGGTAATGTTAATAATAGCCGTTTCCCTATTTGGCATTAATTCAACGAGCAGCCAGTATTCGGTTCGATTGAAATTTATATAAAATTTGTTTAAATACAAATTCTCAGGAAATTAGATTTTTTCAAGTTCTGTAGCTGTTATCACTCTTTCCAGTATTGAAGGGTGTTTCCTTCCTAACCTTTTATTTGAAGTAGTGTGGAATGTCAACATCTTGATTATGTCATTATTTTCTCTTCTCAAGCCCATGACATCATCAATATGTTGACATTCCACACTACTTCAAATACAAATTTAGAAAGGAAACCTCCGTCAACACTGGAAAGAGTGACAACAGCTACTGGACCTCAAAAAAACTATTTTCCTGAAAATTTGTATTAAGAAATAGATTTGATAAATTTCATCCCATCGCATTGCTATATGCTCGGCGAATAAATGCTAAATATTTCCTTGTAGGGAAACGGTTATTATTAATATTACCATTACTAGTAAAAAAAAAAACTACATTTCTTACCATTTAAAAGAACTGCTGATGGTAAGTGTTAAAAATATTCTAATTTGGTGGTTTCTGTCAAAATTTATTTTCTACTTAAATAGTTTTAGTTTTTATTGCTGACACTATGAAAATGGCCTTTGTTCGTAAATGGAAGAATTCCTTTTTCCCCCCAAAAAAGTCGAGTTATTAAAGTAAACCACAAAATCTCGCGTGATGTAAACCTGTTTTAAATATGGCGTCAGTGAAAGCACTAAAAATGTCTGCAAATGGAATTTCAGTAAAGACAAAAAAGAAATACCTAGTTTTTTTTTACTGCCCCTTTATTTTTATTGAATTGATGAAAAGAAAGCAAAAAAAAACCCAAAAATAAAACAAAAAAGAGGGAAACCAAAATGTTTGTTAAACTCCTTTTACTGGGTCCCAAAAAAACTTTTTTTAAGAATATATTTTTGAGGGATTTTTCGCCAGATTGTTGGGATTTGTGCGTGGAAATAAACAGCTGCTCCCAGGGATTCCTATCTAGAAAACTTTTCACCCTGAAAAACATTTGAGGTTATTTATACGTAAAAATACCAAACATTGAAGGTCAGAAATATCCCTTTATTGTTTCATGCCTTCCTTACCTCCACGTATCTAAATCTCTGCATTAAAATCATAGGCTAGGTTTATACTGCATTGTCACTTTTCGAACTTAATTCAGGTTTGGAGCAAGATATACAGTTTTGGAAAAATAGCTTCCCTATTGCATTATAAATCATTTCCAAAGAACTATTTTTTTCATCATTAGTCTAAATTGCTGATTAATATTCACAACTGAATTAAGTGCATTAACAAAATATGTACAGGGGTCGGACCAAATAATTGAAACACTTGTTAAATACAAAGAATTTTTTTTTAATATTGAGTTGGTCCTCCTTTAGCCTCACATACAGCTTTAATACGTCTAGGAATGGAATCATACATCTTCCTGACTTCATCTAGAGGAATTTTCAGCCATTCTTCCATTAACGCCTGCTCCAGCTCTTTAAGACACGACGGTGGAGGATAGCGGCTCCTAACTTGTCGCTCCAAAATGCACCACAAATGTTCAATAATATTGATATCTGGAGATTGGGGAGGCCACTCCATGTGTTCTAGCTCACCTTCATGCGCTTCATACCAATTCTTAACCACTCGAGCGATATGTATTGGAGCATTATCGTCTTGAAAGATGCAGTTACCATCAGGGAATAAAGTCTGGGCCATTGGATGAACATGATCTCCCAAAATGTTCAGGTAATATTTGCTGTTGATTCTATCATACAGGGCAACTATTGAACCGAGGCATTTCCATGATATGGTGGCCCAAACTATCACTGATCCACCTCCATACTTCACTGTTGGAAGAAGGCAGTCAGGGTTGTAAACTTCTTTGGTCTGCCTCCACACATAAACTCTCCCTGAAGCTGGGAAAAAAGTGAAAAACTGGACTCGTCTGACAATATGACTTGCTTCCATTGGTCTGCAGACCAGGTATTGTGATCTCTGCACCACTTCAACCTTTTCTGAATGTTGCGAGTGGAGAGCAGAGGTTTCCTTACGGCCGCTCTTCCATGGTATGGAGCCTTATGGAGCTCACGACGAACATTTTCAGCAGAAACTGGACTATTCAGATGATTATTCAACTCAGCAGTCACTTTGGCCGCAGTAGTCCGATGATTTTTGCCACATTACGTTTCAATGCACGTCGGTCTCTGTCAGTACGTTTTCAAATCCGGCCCGAATTGCTACGGTTGCTAGAGGTTTTGCCTTGTTTCTCGAATTGCATCATAGTTCTTAATATGGCAGCACTTGAAAAACCAAACAGTTCAGCAATCTTAGAGATCGAGGCTCCTGCCATGCGAGCTCCAACAATTTGCCCTTTTTCGAACTCAGATAGTTCACGCATTTAGCTTAAATTTTACTAAATTCTAAAAATAAATAAGACAAAGACAGTAAATTAGATAAATAAACGTATTTACAATAGATATAACCTGCAATTACGAATTTTTAGTTAAAGTTCTTAATATAATAGGACTTTGAAATATAGGAGTGGAATTTGCACCTGTTCCAATTATTTTGTCCAACCCCTGTTGTTCAACCCCAGTCATTGCTGAATTTCTTCCTGGACATAACGATAAACTACATCCGGCAGTAATGCCACTGTACGGGAGAGTGGAGGTTTTGTGAAACGTGGAACGACCTTTTAATTGCTGTTGTTTCCAGGTCCACCCTGATCCGGGATAGTAGCACCTATTAGGGTCCCAGCTATGGGCAAATAGTGCCCCCCCCCCCCAAAAAAAATGGTCAAGACACTATGAAAGTATATAAATCCATTTTTATGGTAAAAAATTACCACCAATACATTTTTTCTAAAAGAAATTACTGATGCTCTCAACAAAATTAAATTTCAGTATTAAATGACCCATAAGGAGTTGATGTGCCGCTAAACAAACAAAACAAAACATTACTGTATAAAGTGCATTGAAAAAATAGAGGTTAAATGGAAAAATAAATATATACTGTATAAAGCAAATGCTTTTTTCACCATTAGTCTACTCACTTACTGATGTACCTTTACAAGTCACTGATATGAATTAAGTGCATTGACAATGAATTAAGTGCATTGACAACGAATTAAGTGCATAGGCTACGGACTTATTGATTAAATATGATAAATTAAAACGGGAGTGGATCAATAATTTGTGAACCTCTGTAACATGTTCAATTTATACTTTTTATCTTCACTCCTGGATTAGGTGCATTGACAAGAAAAAGAGTATAAATTTAAATTTATAAATTATATAGAGCATAAATTTTAATTCATAAATATATTTATGATCTTTGAATTTAGTTTTATGAACAGCTTATTTTTTATTGTCGGTTGTGAACTGGGGCAAGAATTGGTTGGTTAACTTTAACGCCTCTAAAACAAAACTGCTCTCTATTAACCACCACAGGGATCCATCCCTGCATCCCATTAGAATGTCTGAAGACCAACTTTTCGAGAGCTCCTCTCTGTGGCTGCTCGGTCTCATGCTGTCCGCTGACCTGAGATGGAACAAATACATCGAGTCAATTGCTTCATCCACCGCAAGGAAAGTTGGCTCCCTGTGCCGAGCCAGGACATTTTTATCCCCGGAATCGATCCTCCAAATCGACCATTCGCCCTTGCATGGAGTATTGCTGCCATATATGGTCTGGAGCCCCTGCTGTTTGCTTCATGGTTCTTGATAAGATCCAGAGACGAATATGCAATCTCGTCATCTCGTTTGCAGTCGCTCTCTCACAAACGCGCCGTTGCCTCGCTCTGTCTTTTTTACAAATACTTTTACGGTAATTGCTGCGATGAGCTGCTTTCGCTGGTTCCCAGGCCTCATGAATTTAAGCGTCCTACGAGGCTGGCATCCCGTTCCCACCCCTTCACCGTTGAAACTGTTAGATGTAGACGTCTCTTCTACTCCAATAGCTTCATGTCTCGCACATCTCGCCTGTGGAAATCCCTCCCTTATTCCTGTTTCCCTGACAAATACAATCTCCAACTATTTAAGTGTAACGTCAATCGACATCTCCAGTTGCCTTGATCTATCAACTTCCCTTCTCCACATCCTTTCCCCTTTCATTCCTATCTGCTCTCGCTCCAAATCTTCAGTAACCCCCTAGCCTTGATCGATCTATTATCTTTCTCCACATCCTCTCCTTTACCACTCCTATCTGCTCTTCCGCCAAACCTTCTGTATACCCTTGCGTGCTAGTGGCTTCCAGCCTTGCTTGGGGTGAAAAACTTAAAAAAAAGAAAGAAAAAAAAGACCACAAAAGCCGAGTAAAATTGAAGCAATTTCGATAGATTTATTCACTTTTTTATGGCGATGAGAATTTTCAACTTCCTTTTTTAATAGAAAATGAAAAATACTTCAAATAACTTTAGGTGTGAGTAACGTGGGAGTCAAATGAAAAGATCTTTTTTTAGAAAATAAATCTCTATAATACTTTATTATGAGATTGTAAAGGTTGGGCTAATCATTACGAAATGGTGATTAAAGTCTATTATCCAAATTTCCTATGAATTGCCCTCTGCCTATATTGGGCTAGGCGTTATCATTTTTGCGGTCCAGACAGGAATAAGTCTCCCCCATTTTAAATTCCATGAATTTTAGACGGCATTTTTTGTGTCTACTTCCAAATCCTAATTGCAGCCAGTCTTATCTCTGAGAGAATAAATCCTTTGATGGTACGCCTTTATGAATTACGAAACTTATTTAAGCTTCTACGAAGATTTTAAAATTGATACGTTTCAATGGTTTCCATCTTGGCTTGGGGAAATCAGATGACTAGCCACACTGATGAGCTGTGATACAGCGAAACAGTCTGTCTGTGGATGACAATATATATATATATATATATATATATATATATAGGGTGTCCATAGAGTTCGTGTGCACTTAAAAAAATTCATGACTTTATTTGTATTTGAGATAGAAATAATCTGTAAAAAATGTTATAAAGTTTAATGTACCTAGTTTTAAGTATAGCTAAAATAACTAATGTGATTTCAGGCATTACTGTAAATCAGTTGGCAAACGTTTTCCGTGAACTGCAAAATCGTATTACCCTTTGTATTGCTAATGATGGAGGACATGTGGAAACTAAAATAAAATTTCAATAAAACTTAAAAAAATATAGATTTACTTCTTTCTAATCCTTTTTACAAATTATTTCTATCGCAAATACAAATAAAGTTATAAATTTTTAAAAGTGCACACGAACTTTATGGACACCCTGTATATATATATATATATATATATATATATATATATATATATATATATATATGTATGTTTGTGTGTGCTTGTATATTTAGGCAACAAATTCTCTTTTACGCATGTCTGATTGAATAAATTACAAACATTTTGTCTGTTTACTTCTAACATAATTTGCAACTGAATAAGGCAATTATTTCTTGCCTCATTCAATTGTAATATACAGAAAAATATTCGCGAATATGAAAGGATTATGATCAAAATAAGCAGACATAATGTTTGTAATTTATTCAATCAAATATATATATATATATATATATATATATATATATATATATATGTATATATTTAAGTTGTGTGTATTTAGGCAGCATTTTTTCGTTCATACATGTTTCATTAAATAATATAGATAAGTGTTGTCTATATATTTTATGTAAGTTCTTTTCATATCGTCTGATAAGCTTAATAACATTATCATTAAACCATGAAAGAAAATCACAATATTGATACATATTTTTTAATCCAATCTTAATATATTGTGTAATTGTCATCTTTGATAATGGCTTATGTATCTATATTATTTAATGAAACATGTATATATATATATATATATATATATATATATATATATATATATATATATATATATATATATATATATATATTTTGAACGATAAAAATTATTAGAAAAATCAATTAAAATCTTCAGACACACTGGGTTGTAGATTAATATTCTTATGCTTTTATTATTATTATTGCATTTATATTCCTCGACTAGTTTCGACCAACATGGCCATCATCGGGAGAGAAAAAAATGTCTACTATAGCAGTAAACTACAGATATATATATATATATATATATATATATATATATATATATATATATATATATATATAATAATGACATCCCAAATTTCCAGGTAATCTTCATGAACCTATTCTGCTTATTTTCTGTTCAATCTGAGAATGGAATCGTGCCACTTTCTATAGCAGCAAAAAAAATTAAACCATTTTGATAATTTGCCTCATTTTTAACTACAAATAATTTCTTTTGTCAGAATAAATTATGTTCATCACAGAAAACCCTTTTTCAACCTCCACAGAATTAACAGGAATGGTATTAATTATTAGGTATTATATATTAGTTATTAATATATAAGATTATTTTTTTTATATTATATATATTTTATATTCTGTATTTTTTATATTTTTATATTAATATGTCAGAATATTTTCCAGGAACTAGTTCTATAAATGCAAAATAATCTTTAGGAACCTATTTTTGCTTATTTTCTTTTCAATCTGAGAAATGGAAACAAATCACTTTATCATATAAAAAAGAATTAAATAAATCTAAAAAAACATGCCTACAAGAAATTACAATGTTTATATAAAGTGGGGGATTAATTCTATATTACAATCAATATATAAACCGATCCCCCACTTCGTGGTCCTCGTAGTTTCTATACATTTCTATTACAGTGAATGTAAATAAATCTAAAAGACAAGTCTACAAGAAATAAAGTGTATATAAAGTGGGGGATTAATTCTATATTACAATCAATATATAAACTGATCCTCCACCTTGTGGTCCTAGTAGTTTCTATAAATTTCTATTACAGTGAATGTAAATAAATCTAAAAGACATGCCTACAAGAAATTACAATGTGTATATAAAGTGGGGGATCAATTCTATATTACAATCAATATATGGACTGATCCCCCTCTTTGTTGTTACGGTAGTTTCTATGCATTTCTATTCCAGAGAATGTAAATAAATCTACAAGATATGCCTGTGTAGCTAATCAGTATCAAACAGAATTAAATCATTTTGATAATTTAATAAATTTGATTATTAAGATATTTAAAAGATTTATTTAAAAAAACTCATTTATTAAGATATTTCCAGATTGAAATGCTGCTCTCATCATATGTTTGCTCAGATGAACTTTGACTCTAGGGTCATCAGCTGAACCTTATGAAGTGAATCACTGCAATCCCAAAGATCCAATGGATGACCTATCAAATTTAGGACGAGAGGATTTGCCACATTTTTAACTACAAATCGATTTCGTTTGTCAGAATAAATTATGTTCATCAGAGAAAACCCTTTTTCAGCCTCCACAGAATTAACAGGAATGCTATTAATTATAATTCTAGCTATTATATATATATATTGTATGTATTTGTGTATTTAGGCAGCAAATTCTCTTTTAACGCGTGTCTGATTGAATAAATTACGAACATTTTGTGTGTTTATTTATAGCATAATTTGCAAGTGAATAAGGCAATTATTTCTTGCCTCATTCAATTGTAATATACGGAAAAATATTCGTGAATATGAAAGGATTATGATAAAAATAACCAGACATAATGTTTGTAATTTATTCAATCAAATATATATATATCTATATATATCTCTATATATGGGTGTGTGTGTGTGTGTGTGTCTGTGTGTGTGCGTCTGTGGGTCTGTGTGTCTGTGTCTGTATATATATATATATATATATATATATATATATATAGACACACACACACACACACACACATATATATATATATATATATATTACATGAATCATTCATACAAAAAACAGATTAGTGAAGTTATTTTAAGACATTTTTATGTTTATACATTCTTTTTATAGATACAAATATTTAAGTAAATGCTCCGTTTTTTTTTTTAATAATAAACAGTATTATTAACATTTACCGGCCTGAATGTCCGATAAATTGTCATAGAAAATATTCGTTCTCCGACAGGAATAACACCTGTATTCTATACGGAACCGTCATATAACCTGTCATTTGTTTACATTTGGATGCGCATCGAGCAAATATGAATGTACGTGAGAGATTCATGGAAGATTGAAGTTTAAAGGCAGTAAAATTCGACCTTGCTAATCGAATGATCCTCTGTGGCCGAAACGGTTAAGGCACGCCAGCCTATATATATATATATATATATATTTCATCACGATACTTCTGTTAAGTTTGGAGAGTAATTATACATTCTTATTGCTCAAAGTAGAGTCCAATAGTGTTAGAAAAACCTCGAAGTAATTCCAGTAAGATATCTTTAATCATTTCTAAGATAAAACGTTTCAAAGCTTAATCTAACAATTGGACCATTTTGCTGTTACACGATTTTGGCTGCTACACACACACACACACACGCACACACACACACACACACACATATATATATATGAAGAAATATAGTTTTAACGTATGCAATATTTATCGGATAAAGTGCTCAATATCGGAGATAGAGCAGAGCGTATGGAAATATAAAAGTCAAGATAAACATTTCATGTCGCCTGACAATTGCGTTTAGCATAAAACAGTCTGTCGCCTCTGAGTGTTGACTGAGTTCACTGATATATATATATATATATATATATATATATATATATATATATATATATATATATATATATATATATATATATATATATATATGTAATGAAATGGACAAAGACCAAACAATTATTTCAAGACATTTTTATGTTTAACATTCTTTTTATAGACACAAGTATTTAATGAAATGCTCTGTTTATAATAAACAGTATTAAGCAACATTTACCGGCCTGAATGTACGATAAATTTTCATAGAAAATATTCGTCCTCCCACAGGATTCGAACCTGTATCCTATATCGAACCGTCATAACATTTACCGGCCTGAATGTCTTTAAATAATTGTCGAAGTTTGTCCACTTCATAATGTGTGACGTCATTTGTTTATATTTGATACGCCATGAGCAGATATGAATGTACGTGAGAGATTCATGGAAGATTGAAGTTTATAAGCAGTAAATTCGACCTTGCCAACCGAACGATCCTCAGTGGCCGAATCAGTTAAGGCACGTCAGGCTATATGACGGTTCGGTATAGGATACAGGTTCGATTCCTGTCGGAGGACGAATATTTTCTATGACAATTTCTTGGACATTCAGTCCGGTAAATGTTGCTTAATACTGTTTATTATTAAACAGAGCATTTACTTAAATATTTGTATCGATAAAAAGAACGTATAAACATAAAAATATCTTTAAATATATATATATATATATGTATATATATGTATGAGGCGAGTATCATACATTCATTTTAAATAAGTGTATTAAAATAAGCAACTTGCAATCTTGTTCGGTTTCAGGAAGTCTTCATAAAAAGTATAAAGTGAATGAAAGCACGCTACAACCTCTTCCTTTCTACTTAATGTAGAGACAAGGAGAAAGCTAAGAAAACACTCAAGAGAAGAATAAAAAACACCACACTCCCCCTTTATTCAAAGAAGTCCCTTTAATATCTTGTACGAAATGAACTTACACTTAGTAATACTTTCTTTTGGACAAGAAAGCAACTCGATGAAATAAGATCAACCATTATTCTTTACTTGCCTGATATCTGTCATCAAGTAGCGATATCCAGGCTGTGATTCAATGATTTTGATATATAGGAATCTCCAGTCTCCAAAAAAGAGGATATATAATAAAAAATACATAAAACTTAATAAAAACCTAATTTTATCGTCAAAATCTTGATGTTATTATTAATATGAAATATCAAAGGATTTTTTGATGCAACCGTTGATTTTTATCCTTATTAGATTCTTGTAAATCTTGGTTAAAATCTTTCTGGCGTCAACGTAGGTCCATGAATTAGTACAGGAAATTTGAGCTCCTGTTTTTGCGGTGAGAAAACACATTGATTTGGAAATTCTTTCAAAAATCAGATAATTTAGTAAATCTTTCAGAACTTATTCAGAAATTAATTAATTTTGGAACTTTTATCTTTTAGAAAATCTTGGTAAAAATATTTTTTTTTATATTTGTTACTCTTATTTAATTTAATGAAATTTCGAGAAAATATTTGTCGTGTCTATATTAATCATAAGAACAAGTACTCGGAGAATTTAAATCATCATATGTTTGGGGTCAACAGGAACTCCAGTTACAGAATAACTGCTCCGAATCGTAAAATAAAATAAAAAATCAATAAAACTGAGAAATTATGTAATTAGAAAAACTTTTAATTGCTTTTATGAATAAAATAATTTATAGGTACTCTTGTTTTTCGAAAAAAATATTTCGATGAATAATGAATTTTTAAAATATTGATTCGTTTTCTATGGTTTATCAACCCATTGCTTATTTAAACCCAGAAAATATTTTAAAATTTCACGAATACTTTTTTTTTCTTTTTTGGTGTGGTGGTGGTGGATAATAATGATTTACTGATATAGGTTTTACTAATTAACCCATAGCTGGGGAGAAGAGGTGAATTCATACATTTCCAAAGGGGATTTGAGCGTAAGTGAATATAACGAACCCAACCGGAATTGGAACTCTGCTCTCCGATTAACAATTCCGAGACATTATCCGTTACACCACCTGCACATCCAAGCTTCGTATTCCCGAGCGGTGACCCTACTAGGTACTGACCAGGCTCGATATTGTTTAACTTCGGTGAACGTACGGGAACCGGTGATTTAACGTATTGTGGCATGATTCTTAAAACTTGTAAGTTAAGATCAGATATGGAGGACCCTAAGTGATGTAATTTTTGCCTAATAAACAAAAGTGAGTTGTTGAATTTTTATTTCATTTTAATTTATTTTAATGTAATTATTAATTATTCCTCTGCATTTTATTCTGTTTATTTATTTATGCATGCATTAATTAATTTATTTGAAATGTTTAAAGATCTTGAATTATCTGATTTATTTTGATTTTAAAAAAATATGGTAATATTTGTTGGCTTGAAATTTATAAACTTAATGGTGTTTTTTGTCCACATTACTTCTGTGTATAAGTACATGTTACGAAATAAAATCTCTGCAATTTATCTTGTAAAGTTCATGATGGAACGAAACGCGTTGGTATAGAAAAGTTTTCATTTGTCTTTACATTACAGGTATATTGTAGCCGAGTGGTTTGAATGTTCAGTTAGCGATCATCAGACCCGGTTTCGAATCTCATCGTGATCGATTTTTCAGAAAGGTAAATTCTTGTTGTTTTCGGTGTGTTAACCAGCAAGAAAATTTTCCTAAAAAAGAATACCCCGGGTTGACCCCAACAATGAGAGTTAAATTGGGTAGACGGAAACCCTTTGGGGGTCGTCGATGAGTTGGGCTAACAGGAAGATTGATTAATTGGTTTGTTTAACGAATGAACTCCTCATGGACCATTTTCCTGCGAGCTTTGAAGTAATTAAAATCCGTATGTTATTCTGCTTTCACAGTTGAATACATGGTATTTGAACCTCAGCTTTTGTGCGTATATATTTTTGTGTGGACGTAATTACTAGTAGCAGTGTTTTTTGCTGTAGATTTATTGGAGTCATATTTTTAATACAGTTTAATTTCTTTAAGAAATTGTAAGATATAATATGGATTAATGTTATGAAAGAATTCTTTCATGTTGGTTGTTTGGTTGTCTTTGTTTATATATATATATATATATATATATAAAGTGAACATAGAAGTCAGCACTTAGAGGCGACAGTCAGTTTCATGCTAGCTAAATGGTACAGCACGTCAGATCAAATGAAGGTTTCCGTATAGGGATACAGGTTCGATTCCTGTTGAAGAACACATTTTTTTCGATGAAATGTCTCGAACATTGAAACCCTGACAGTTGAGTTATCAAGCAAACGTCACAGGGGGCACAGTCCTATGTTTACAGAGAATTGAGTTCCACCACGGAATATGTGAGCGAGCGGCGCTATACTGAGTCTGATTTGCTACCTCTTTCGTCACCGAGGCCCGTTGGAACAGTTGGTATGACTTTTGCTTGACAACCTAACTGTCCGAGTTTCAATTCTCGGTAGTGGGTGCGCACTGCTGATGAGTCCCATATATAAGACGAAACGGACGTCCAGTGCTTTCTGCATTCTGTTGAGGTTTCTTTCAGATTCAATGAATTACTTAATATATATATATATATATATATATATATATATATATATATATATATATATATATATATGCTCTGTTATAATACATTGATCCCTCTTTGTGGATCAGTTTTAATATTTGATATTACTAGGATCCACCTGGATTATATAACATCGGATCTATTACCTGTACTATATATATGTATATAATGAAATGGATTGTCTGACACCTATTTAATATATTTTCCGTTTATACGTTATTTCCATGGATACAGTTTATTTAATTAAATGCTCTGTTTTTAATTAAACAGTATTACATTTACCTGCCTGAATGTTCGAGACATTTCATAGAAAAAAATGTGTTCTTCAACAGGAATCGAACCTGTATCCCTATACGGAAACCTTCATTTGATCTGACGTGCTGTACCATTTCGCTACAGAGAAGCGTCTAGTTATCAAATTCCAAATTACTGTTTATAAACACGCAATCTTCGACACGTATCGAACCAATCAGAAATAGAAAAAACGCAAAATTAATCTGTGCCTTTTGGCTTTTTATCATATCTATCTTGATCTTTGACGAAGATCTAATAAAGTGAAATATGTTAGATTAAGATCTGTTTCCGACTTGTTCTTTATCCTATCACACACACACACACACACACACACGCACACACACACACACACACACACACATATATATATATATATATATATATATATATATATATATATATTATCAATTTGTGACTGAGTATTATAATAATCAAGGAGAAAACCGTGAAGAGTAATTTCGGTTACAATTTATTTCGTGAATATCTATATATTCATCTCTTCAGATCGAAATCTCTTACTCAATGGAGACAATAACCCGGACTGATATATTGGATTGACAGGAGAACGGGTATGCAAGAGAGAAGAGAAGAGAGAAGAAGAAAAGTGAAATAGAGAGAGGGTATAGAAAGGAAAGGCAAGAAGGAAGTAATGAATGGATAGTAGTAAGCCTAAAAAGACTGACCCGGCTAAGAATTCTTTCCTTTAAAATGGGGAGTAGTGGCAAGCCTAAAAAGTCTGGCTAGTCCAAGAATTTTTACCTGCCCGATGTACAAAGTTCCACACTTGAAGGAAATATTCTTTATAACCAAATGAATCTTTAAAATATTTTTTCTTGATTATTATCATTATTATTATTATTATTACTATATATATATATATACATACATATATATATATATATATATATATATATATATATATATATATATATATATATATATATATATATATATCAGGTGTAACAGCAAATTTTTGCAAAACCATATATTGCACATATTTATATATATATATATATATATATAAATATATATTTAAGATTTGTGTATTTAGGCAACAATCCTTCTTTCATGAACATTTCACTGAATACGACAGACAAGGTGCTTTTATTTAGATAAAATATATATAAAAACTGTTCGAATGTTCTTTTAATCCGAGCGCTTTCGGCTATACATTTAGCTATTTTCAAGGATTAAATATTTTAACTGTTAAATAAGAAATAGTTTGTTGCATATATGTTTTATAAAATGTTTTCATTTTTCAAAACACGGTCAAGATATTATTGTCTATTTATGATTCCAATGGAATAAATTATAACCATGGAATATTAGTGTTTAAGCCTTTTTATTATATCCTTACTCTGTCCTGGACATTGAGTTCTACCTGGATTCTCTCCTCTTGGAATTATTTTTTATACATATATATATGTATGTGTATTTATGTATATATATATTTATATATATTAGATATATGATTGTATGTGTATATTTACTACTAATATTATCAATATATATATATATATATATATATATATTTTTAGAATTGGACATAGTCCGATAATTTATTTAAATACTTGTATCTATAAAAAGAACGTTAAACATAATATAAATGTCTTTAAATATATATATATATATATATATATATATATATATATATATATATATATATATATGTGTGTGTGTGTGTGTTTGTGTGTGTGTGTGTGTATGTGTTTTTGTATGAACACTTGAACGTACATTTATTTAGATTTATTTATTTTTTATATGTGTGCGTGTGTGCGTTTATGTGTGTGTGTATATCTGTGTGTGTGTTCGTGTGTGTACAACAGAAAAAGGAATACTTCCTTTAATTTTGACCTGTCATATTAAGCAGGAAGATGTTTCATTGTACGATTTATTTTTGATTCGACCTTCCCTGACAGCCAGCTCTTCGAAACGCGAAACATTCCGAAATAAGCGACAAGAACGGACATGAAACAATAAAACAAAAACGATGCTATTTAAAACGAGAATTTCTCAGTCTTTTTGGGCGATAACAATATTTGTTTACATTAGATTATCACAGAGGAAGCAGGCAGGCCCGGTTTAAGAGGGTCCGATCGACGACACCGACTCGTGGGAAAAAGAGACATCAGCCTTATAAGGTAAAAGCCACCAACAGCTGTTTGCTTTGAGGGATTCCGTTGCTGCTAAGATCTGGGTCGGCTGACGTCAGACAAGCAAAGAAGAAAAAAAAAGTGAAGGGAATATTCCTGCTTTGATGACGTCATTCTGGAGTATCAGCCGCATCCCTGATACTCACATATATAACATTTGCCTAAGCGGAAGAAACAACAGTACTATTATCGGCAATCTCTGACACGATTTCTAGATCCTCTTAGCTTCTTTACAGACGTACGTGACAAGAATTAACTGAAAAGGAACTTTTGATTGTTTTTTTTTATCTTTCTCGGCATTCCATTGAATAAAGTGTGTTTTTTTTCAGTTCATTAACCTCTGTCGATAAAAAAAGAAACAAAAGCGATATATTTTTCGCACCCCAAATTTATTAAATTCTGTGTAAAAATAGAATTCTTAAACTTACATCGAATGCCAAAAATCTGGGTTACTCGCTAGATTTCGAAGAAATGCCAAAGAAATAAAGATAAGAAAATAAAAAATAAAAGGTTCGTGCTTTTTTTAAATTAATTTATTATCTCACTTCGGGTAACTGAAGGATTTGATTATATCTACAACTAGCAGCATGGCCCGGCGTTGCCCGTGCTTCGTTCAAAAATCGTACGACTCATACAGCAATCGCTATCACTTGACTTAAAATATTTTTGCCCTTCCTTACCTTTAAAGGAGTGCCCTTTGTCATGCTGATGTTGCTACATGCCTTACTTCTTGCCTATCTCACACTGCGAATTTTTTCTAAGCTTTATACTAAACATTAAATCTGTTATGAAAAAAGAACTAAACAAAATGAACAAAAAACGATCAGCTTTAAAAAAGGACTCGTAACTGGAAAAACAGAATGAAAAAAGAATGTTAACAACAAATACTTTTCCACACCCAACCCAGTTCTGCTGAATCAGAAAAAACGTTGAGTTTAAGTAAGCGAATGAGCCAATTGGAGTAAAGTGCCATGCAGATTTAAATTTTTCCCACTTGTGACGAATGCAGCTATCGATTTTTTTTGCATGCTAGCATTCTAGTTAACATTCGTGTCAGTCAGCTGTTGGCTCTCACGCTGGCCAATAAAATCTTCCAACATATAAATGGCAGCCAGCTATAGGCTCTCACTGTGGCCAGTAGAAAATGGCCGCAAACTACATGAAAACTGCCATAGAAGCATGAAAAAATCGATTATTTCCACTATCGATTGGAGTTGGAAAATGCAAAGTCGGTCTTGGTCTACCTGCTAGCTTGGAGCATGTGCATGTAAATTTTGGTGCAAATCCGTCGAAAATTGCGGCCGTGCATTTGTTACACACACACACACACACACACACACACACACATCCTGCCTTTTATAAATAGAGATATATTAAAATGGCAATAGCGTTACCTTCGTCAGGTATTTTTACAGGCATTCCATCGTAAAAAAAAATGCGGCTGTCAGTTAAGCTATTAACATGTCAAAACGTTAGAAATCATCTACCCCCCTTGTTAAAAAATACATTTCTGCGATATTTTAAACAAAAAGCAAGTAATATTTTTGTCAAATCGGATTAATTAAAATTTAAATCAGTTAATATTCCTCAAATCAAATATTAGACAAGTATATTTTATTTTTTAATAAAGAGAATTATATTGTAATTAATGACAGATGGCTAAAAATGGCGCTAAAATTAACGACTTTTAGCAATTTCTAAAAAAAAAAAAAAAAAAAATACTTTCAATCAATTTAAATTCGTTTTGAAATGCAGCAAAGTATTTTTCTTGTTGTAAATATTAAATTTAATCTATTAGCTTGAAATTAAAACTAAAATAAAAACTTCAAGACAAGCTAAAAAGAAAAAAAAACAAGAGTGAAGGGAACATTCCTGCTTTGATGACGTCATTCTGGACCATCATCCTTATTCCTGATGCTCACAGACATAACATTTGCCTAAGCAAAAGAAACAACAGTACTATTATCGGCAAACTCTGGCACGATTCCTATATCCTGTTAGTTTCATTATTGACGTACGTGACTGGAATTAACTGAAAAGGAACTTTCGATTGTTTTTTTTTCTTTTTCAGCATTCCATTGAATAAAGTGCTTTTTTTCTGTCAAGAAGTATTTCATTAACCTTTGTCGATGAATAAATAAAAAAAGCGATATATTTTTCGCATTCTAAAATTTCTTAAATTCTAAGTAAAAATATAATTAATCTTACATCGAATGCCAAAAATCTTGGGCCACCCTCTAGATTTCGAAGAAATGCCAAAAAAAAAAATTAAAGGTTCGTGCTTTTTTCAAATTAATTTATTATCTCACTTCGGGCTACTGAAGGATTTGATTATATCTACAATTATCATAATAATAGTAAAAATAATGAAATTAACCCATCGCTACTTAAAATTTCTTTCAAATTTAATTCTTTCTTGCTTAATCTACTTTGCTAATATTGGCCCGTGGTCGAGAACGTTCTCTTTGAGTTGGGATCACACGATGGTCGTTTTAGGGGGAATTTGTCTTTAAACGATTTTGCCCTAAGCAAGGAAATAAAACCACTGAGACAGAATGGGTGTGGAAGAATTAGAAACAGTAACCTTACAAAAAATCTAGAACAAAAGAAGAGTAATCAGGAGGACAGCAGATAGTGATTGACTTTGCATTTAAATGTTTGCAGATTTAAGTTCACAAGCGAGATGTGCGAGAAAAGAAACTTCTAGAATAAAATTTACGGCTACATCTAGCCAATTCAACTCTATATTGACGAGATCTCGACGTCAGTCTAGTACTGCGCTTAAATTAGTTTAGGTACTAAAGCGAAAAGCGATATTTATTGTGCTATGTACAGAAATTTGGAACAAGGCCAAAATGGGGAATGGGGAAAAGAACGGTCTTCATGGTTTTCTGATCCTTAGCTATGATTAATTAATGATGAACATCATCACAGTTTTTCGGTTAAGCTTGGAGAGTAATTATACATTATTGTTGCTCAAAGTAGAGTCGAATAAGGTTATAAAAATCGAGGAGAATTCCAGTAAGATATCTTTAATCATTTCTAAGAATGCACTTAATGTAGTAAGGAATATTAATCTCATAAGTCCGCAGCGTAATGATTAAAAAGGATTTATTCCATACAATAAATATTTATTTTTCTCATAATCTCTTCCCTTGTTAATGCACAGGAAAAAAGTTGCATTTATCGATTTTTGATCGGCTTTATCGATTATTGATTTTTAAAAATTATCGATTTTTACGCTAAGAACATATCTCTTACATTGTACAATGTATGTGCCAAATTTTGTCAAAATCGGCTGGATAGATCTCAAATGAAAAGGTCTAAGAGATACAAAAGACAGGAAATTGTGGAGAGCCTTGATCGCCGACGTCCTGAAGGCACACAACTCATAGAAGAATGAGCTTGAGTAAATGAATGTCGGAATAAGGTTTAGGAGAGATAACAAAAAGACAAAATTTAATAAGCGCTACAAAGAACAGGAAATTGTGGAGAGCCATGATCGTCAAGGTCCTGAAGGGATACAACTCGTAAAAGAAGAATAAGTTTGAGTAAATGGATGTCGGAACAAGATTTAGGAAATATAACAAAAAGACAAAAAAAGACAGACAAACAGACATCCTCTGTTTTATATATATACAGATGTTCGTACCTGTCTGTGAGTGTGGCGTGTTGTTTCGGAAATAAATTGTTAGGGCTAAATTTTCATTTTATTGATGAAAGTCTTCAGGCGTCTTCTGTTACGGGGTCAATTTTAGTATGATACACTCACTAGACGCCTTCAACAGGGAAGAGAGGAAAGCGAGAAGAAAGGACTAATCCTCAATTGCAAGAAGACGGAATGCCTGGTTGTCAGCAAAAAGGAAGTATTTTAACAGAGGGTGGAAAGGGTGACACCAAGATCCGAAGTCGCATTGAGATAGCGAAAGATGCCTTCCAAAAGATAAGCAAAGTATTAAGAATCAGGAAAATTTCATTAGAAGCAAAGAGCTGAGTAATGAAATGTTGTGTAATTGTAGTGAATGATGGATAATCTTCTCACAGAAGAAGAAGAGACTTGAGGCAATAGAAACGCGGCTCTACAGAAGGATACTGAGAATACCATGCGCCAAACAGTTGAGCAACGACGAAGTTTTAGAGAAAACAAAATACTCAACATCAGAAAGGGACTGTTGAAATATCTAAGGTACATAATGAGGAAAGAGGGCTTGGAAAATTTGATACACACGAGACAGATTGAAGGATGGAAAAAAAGAACGTGAAACATTTATTGTGCTTGAATAAATGGATGGCGGAAAAAGCTTTAGAAGAGATAACAAAAGGACAAAATTTATGATTAAGTTAAAAAAGACTGGAAGTCGTGGAGAGTCATGATCGCCAACGTCCTGAAGGGACATGACACATAGAAGATGCAGAATGGGCAGTAAATAGATGGCGGAATAAGGTTTAGGAGAGATAACATAAAACAAAATTTATTAAGAGATACAAAAGACAGGAAATTGTGGAGAGCCTTGATCGCCGACGTCCTGAAGGCACACAACCCATAGAAGAATGAGCTTGAGTAAATGAATGTCGGAATAAGGTTTAGGAGAGATAACAAAAAGACAAAATTTAATAAGCGCTACAAAGAACAGGAAATTGTGGAGAGCCATGATCGTCAAGGTCCTGAAGGGATACCACTCATAAAAGAAGAATAAGTTTGAGTAAATGGATGTCGGAACAAGATATAGGAAATATAACAAAAAGACAAAAATTATTCAGAGCTATAAAGGGCAGGGTGTTGTGGAGAGCCATAATCGCATACGTCCTGAGATGAGGCATATGGGAGAAGTTAGAGAAAATGGAAAGAAAAAGGAAAGTAATTCTTAACACCAGGAAGAGACTGTTGAAATTTCCAAGGCACATAATGAGGAAAGAGTGCTTGTAAAATCTGATGCTCACAGGACAGATTGAAGGCAAGAGGGGCAGAGGCAAACAACATACATCCTACCCAGGGAGAT
>OZ038508.1:88175437-88212937 GCA_964036315.1 Acanthosepion esculentum | reverse complement strand
ATATATATATATACATATATATATATATAATCGATGCCTAAGATTTAAAACGCAATTTAAAATATGAAATGTCTTTCTTGAAGTTTTTAATTTAGTTTTAATTCCAAGCTAATAGATTAAATTTAATATTTCCAGCGAAAAATGAAATATGTTGTTCTGTTTCACACCGCGTTTAAATACTTGGCATAATTTTTTTTCTCTGATTATCACTGAAATCTATAAAATCGTCCACATCGATAAATCTGTCAACAAAACATAATTATCTCTAAAAAAAAATTCAAAAATAAAAAGTCCATTTTTTTTTTTAGAAACGTGACCTGATTAGAATTTCAATTATCCTGAATTTAAATAAATATTACTTGATGTTTAAAAGATATCAGAAAAGCATCTCTTAATGTGGGTGTCTTTATGATGTATTGACAGATCTATCGGTAGCCTGATGTCTAAGAAATTTAAATAATGTGCAGGTAATTGAAATAAAGTTACATGACGAATACAATATAAATGTCTTTAATTTTTAAACTAGCCAGTAATCTTAAAATTTTTAAATATTTTAACCCCATTGCAATTGAATTTTACATATTTGGTTTTATAATCTTACAAAGACGCTTGCTGAAATGTCGTGTATGATCACCCGTATTTACAAAAATCGACACGTTTATGCATATATAAAATAAACCCACAAAACAATTTTTTGAAGATGGCGAAAAAGATAAACGGATAACTGAAGGCGCAATGGAATAGGGAAAGACGATTTCTGAAAACCAAACAGGGTATTAAGAAGCAGGAAAATATTAGGAACAAATAAAAAGTTCTGAAACTGCTATTCAATATTAGTCATCCTATACAGCAATGATAATGTCCTCAAAGATGAAGAAGAGGTTAGAGGCAATAGAAATATAGTTCTACAGAAGGATCATGAGAATGTCATGGACCGAACGTGTGAGCAAGTTTTAGAGAAAATGAGAACAAAAAAGGCATCAGTTAAAATTCCTAGGACACATAAATGAGAAAAGGTGCTTGGAGAACTTGACACTGGGGAATTTGGTTGCAGATTTTGCTGGATATTTGTTAGTGTTGACGGCCAACGGCCTTCGATTATCCATTCCAAGTTTTATGTCTGTATTTACATCCATAGCCTTTTTCGTGTTTGGATATGAACGTAGGGCAGTGGAGGCTTTTCCTTCTTCTAAATGAACTGCCTCCCTGGGATATCGATCTCCATCTACGCGAACAGCTGGTAATGAGGCGCCAGTTGTCCGCCTTCGCCCATTCTCCGACTTGCAGCTGGACTTAGTTGTCAGAGGCTATTTGAGACGCATGACACGGAAGCATTTGATAGACAATGGGAGCTTGTCCCCACTATCACCCCCCTTAGTATGGCAACATTTGAAACATACACTACAGTTCAAAAGTTTGAAGCCACCCCCAGAATTACCATGGGATGAACTCAACAGAAGAGTGAGAAAAAAATAAATAAATAAAAATAAAAATCGCTCTTAGATTTATTGAAAAAAAGAACGGAATCAGTTATCAAACTTTGAGAACCTTTTGCAATGAATGCCAAAAATTTGTGCTGCAGTAATCAATGCTAAAGGAGGATATTTTGACGTGAGCAAAATTTAATTATAATTTTTTTTTTCTTTTTGTCATAATAAAAAATTATGTCTAATTTTTTCACCATGTATAAAACCTTTCTCTTATTTAAAGTACAAAACAACTAGTTTGGGGGCCAATTTGAAAAATTCCCTCAAACTTTCGAACTGTATATAATCAAAACATATAAACAATATATACATGACGTGTTTTAGAAGCTCCAATAAAAATTGACGTTTTTTTTTTAAATATATAAAAAGGTAGGTAAAGAAAAACACCAGAAAGGAAGACAAATTATGAAATAGTACATATACAGGGTTTCCATAAAGGAAATGAAGGACAATTGAAGTACTGAGGAAGAATTTACGAAGAGATTGTTTTATATATATACAGGGTGTCCATAAAGTTCGTGTGCACCTTAAAAAAATTATAAATTTATTTGTATTTGCGATAGAAATAACCTGTAAAAAATGTTATAAAGTTTAATGTACCTAGTTTTAAGTATAGCTAAAATAACTAATGTGATTTCAGGCATTACTGTAAATCAGTTGGCAAATGTTTTCCGTGAACTGCAAAATCGTATTACCCTTTGTATTGCTAATGATGGAGGACATGTGGAAACTTAAATAAAATTTCAATAAAACCTTCAAAAATATAGATTTACTTCTTTCTAATCCTTTTTACAAATTAACAAAATTAATTTTGACACCCTATACATATATATATATATATATATATATATATATATATATATATATATAAATATATATATATATATGTATGTGTGTGTGACTGTGTGTGTGTGTGTGTGTGTATATATATATATATATATATCTATATATATATATATATATATATATATATATATATATATATATATATATATATATATATTGTATTTGCGATAGAAATAATTTAAATAATAATAAAAGTATAAATCGGGAAGATGAAAACTGACACCGCAATACGAAAACGAGATGTAATAGCAAAAGATGTCCTCTAAACTTTATGTTTGGTTTATTTTGTTTTACGGCTTATCAACCTCAATGGGTTATTTAATGCCGACAAAATTTTCATTGCTGGTAATATTTTTTCTTCAAAAATTTACTGCTGGTAATGATATTTTTTAACAAAATATTTCTGGTATTAAAACCTATTTTTACACTTTCATAATATTTTGACCCCAGTTTGGTGGTTAACTATTTGCCTATAGCCGGGACCCTAACAGGTGCTACCACCTCGAGTCATGGTGGAACTGGGAACAACAGCAATTAAGAGGCAGTTCCACGCTCGTCAATGCCTTCTGATCAGAGGCCTTGCTGTTGGACGTAGTTTATCGTCTTACCCAGGACGCGGATGTAGTTTATCGTCATACCCAGGACGCGGATGTAGGTTATCGTTTACTCAGGACGATGAAGGACGTAGTCTTACCCAGGACGCGGATATATTTTATCGTCTTATCCAGGATGCCTCATTCTTTTCTGTTCTTACCTCTCTTCAGAGGTGCAGTCAGCGTATTCTGAAGCCCCAGTGGACAGAGCATTCTAAAAGTTGAGAAAAATATTAAGATAGTTTCGTTGAAAAAGAGAGTGTAGACCTGTTATGTAATATCAATCCTTCTATTAGGTTGGTGCATAATTATCAGGCCTTTTTAAATAATATTTATTATGAAAAAAAGAAACATAATACTTGAACAAGAACATTTTTAAATGATTATTCCAGAGCGAATGATTATCGACACATATGTTTATAACCTGGAAATATTTTTAAAAAAGCAAACAAAACAGACATTTTATTAACAAATAACACGCCAACAAAAACGCCTGATAATTATGCACCGACCCAATATATGGCAGCGAATATTCAATTTCCTCATAGATGAAAAAAAGACTTGGGCAATATTTCTGCAGAAGGATGCTGAGAATACCATGAATGGAATATGGGATTAACGAAGACGTTTTAACGCTTTGAGCCTTGACCACCGCTAAACCGGTTGTAGAGAAAAATGACTTAATGCGCAGCCACCGGTTGAACGGTGGATAAACATTTTTAATCATGTTTATATCTACCGTGAAAAATTACATACCAATTATTTGAAATTTTGATTCAGGACCTCAGACAGAATGGTTAAAATTGTTCAGGAACGCAGGGCTCAAACGGTTAATAGTAGTTTTTCTCATATTCACTAACAGTCAGTAACCCCTTGCGTCCTAGTGGCTTTATTACCTTTGATCTTCAAAAATTTAAATGCAATGTCAATCGTTATCTTCTGTGTTCTTAATTCTTGTTCTTTTATTGTCCTTTCTCCTTAATAGTAGTTTTTCTCATATTCTCTAACACTCAGTAACCCCTTGCGTCCTAGTGGCTTTATTGCCTTTGATCTTCAAAAATTTAAATGCAATGTCAATATCAATTATCTTTTGTCTTCTTAATTCTTTGTCTTTTATTATCTTCTCTCCTTAACCGTTTGTGCCCTACCACCGCCCTACCGATGGTAGAGAAAAACGACGTAATGCCCAGCTACTGGTTGAACAGTGGGTAGACACTTGTAACTATTTTTATATCTACCGTATAAGATTACATACCAAATATATATATATATATATATATATATATATATATATATATATATATATATATATATATATATATATATATATATATACTTAGAATTAGTAAAAATCAGTTGACATTTCTAGGATACATAATGAGGAAAGGAGGCTTGGCGAATGTAGCATACGAAGAAATAGAGGAAAACATTGAAAATTCTGTTAACGATCTTTTTTAAATTGTTGTCCGAACTAGTGTTAGGAGATAGTTAAAATGGCAAACACTGGTAAGAGCTACAAAGGAGTGGAAGTTGTGGAGAGCCATGGTCATTCACGCTCTGAAGGAACAGGGCAAATAGATATAAAGTGCGCACTTAAATAACGATGCTGGTGTTTAATTCCTTTATTTTTTGCAGATGTTTTAGGGTTCTTGGAAAAGGAATTCTTGGGGAGGAATGGTATAGGACTAGAAAATGACCTTAGAGATAATGTTTATGACATATTCTAATGCCCATCGGAAACTAAACTAATTGGTTGGGAACGTCTGAGTTTAAAAATATGTGGCTAATGTCGAACGCTTGTGTGTAAATGACAATTGCAGATACAGCAATTTGCGGCTTTTTTCCCGTTTGGAATTAAATTCCTTAGCTTAGGAATTCTTTAATTTCATGCTAGCAGACAGGATGCACGATTGCTAGCAAAAGGATAAACTCAGAATGCAAATTGCAGATTGAAAAATCAAATATGTAAAAAACTTTAAATATCTAGGAAGTGTTTCAACACGTGGATGAAAAAAAGTGACACTAAAATCCAAAGACGTATTGGGATAGCCAAAGATTAGGTACCTCCAGTAATTCAATAAAAAAATACCATCATGAAAAATTCTCGAAACTTGATAAAAACAAAGTTTTTTTTTAGTTTTTAAAAATTTTTTATAAGCATTTCACCCCAAGCAAGGCGGTAAGCCACTAGCACGCAAAGGGTTTACAGGAAAGGATGAGGAGAAGGATAGTGGATAGATCAAGGCAAGGGGTTACAGAAGATTTGGAGCGAGAGCAGATAGGAGTGATAGAGGAAAGGATGTGGAGAAGGATAGTGGATAGATCAAGGCAAGGGGTTACAGAAGATTTGGAGCGAGAGCAGATAGGAGTGATAGAGGAAAGGATATGGAGAAGGATAGTGGATAGATCAAGGCAAGGGGTTACAGAAGATTTGGAGCGAGAGCAGATAGGAGTGATAGAGGAAAGGATGAGGAGAAGGATAGTGGATAGATCAAAGCAAGGGGTTACAGAAGATTTGGAGCGAGAGCAGATAGGAGTGATAGAGGAAAGGATGTGGAGAAGGATAGTGGATAGATCAAGGCAAGGGGTTACAGAAGATTTGGAGCGAGAGCAGATAGGAGTGATAGAGGAAAGGATATAGAGAAGGATAGTGGATAGATCAAGGCAAGGGGTTACAGAAGATTTGGAGCGAGAGCCGATAGGAGTGATAGAGGAAAGGATGAGGAGAAGGATAGGGGATAGATTAAGGCAACTGGAGATGTCGATTGACATTACATTTGAATAGTTGGAGATTATAGCTATCAGGGAAACAGGAAAAGGCGTGGGAGTTCCACAGGCGAGAGGTGCGAGATATGAAGCTATTGGAGTAGAAGAGACGGCTACATTTAACAGTTTCGACAGTGAAAAGGTGAAAGCGGGATGCCAGCCTCGTAGGACCCTTGAATTCATGGAGTCTGGGAACCAGCGAAAGCAGCTCATCGGAGCAATTACCGTGAAAGTATTTGTAAAAAACTACAGAGAGAGGCGATGCTGCGTCTGTGACTGAGCGGCTGCAGACGAGATGCCAGATCAGGGCCAATTACATTGCATATCCGTCTCTGGATCTGATCAAGAAGCCCGAGGCTCCAGACCATATATGGCAGCAATACTTCATGCAAAGGCGAATGGTTGATTTGTAGATTTGAAGGATCGATTCCGGGGAGAAAAATTTCCTGGCGCGGCACAGGGAGCCAACTTTCCTTGCGGTGGGCGAAGCAATTGACTCGATGTATTTGTTCCATCTCAGGTCAGCAGACAATGTGAGACCGAGCAGCCGCAGAGAGGTGCTCTCGTGAAGTTGACCGTCAGACATTCTAATGGGGGGGGGGGCAAGGAAGATTTTATCGTCAGAATATTTATGTTATTATTAAGAAGACCGAAGAATTTTTGGATTATTAAATTATATTTTTTCATCCTTTTTACAATGTTCGAAATTTTGGTAAAATAATCTTTTTCTTTTGAATCAATATGGGGACCTAAGATTAGTATAGGAAATTTAAGTGTCTTTTTTAAGGTGAAAAACACATTGAATTTGAAATTCTTGCAAAAATGACATATTTGTCAGATTTTAATGAAACTCTTCAAGACTCATTCAGAAAAGAATGAAATTATTTTTATAATTAATATTTTTAGAAAATCTTGGTAAAAATATTTTTTTTACATCTGTTACCCACCTCGATTAATGAGATATCAGGAAATTAAATTTGCACCCCTTAATTTTTATATTAGTTAAAAGCAAAACTTCTTTGGTTGTTTAAATCATTAATACTTTTTGTCAGACAGAAACACCATTTACTGAAAATCTGTTCTGAATCATAAAATAAAAATACAATAAAACTAAACCATTATTTAATTATAAAGGCTTTTAATTGCTTTTATTAATAAGATACAGTATGGACACTATTGTCTGAAGGCAAAACAATTTTCGATGAATAATAAGTTTTTGCAAGAATTTTTTCATTTAAAAAAAATTGTAATTAAAATAATTTATGAGTTTCAATTACTTCGACTCCATTGCGTGATATTGTTATTAAATATAAAACTATATTTAGTAATCTTAAATCGAAAACCTTAGTACAAATCGTAAAACACCAATATTTTAAAAAGAATTTAGATTTTTTGTACGTGTATAAATGTGCAGATTTTTCCATATGCAGTTGTTCAGACTTGGCATTATCATAAAATAAAAGCGATAATCAATTTACAGCTAACAATATTTAAAATTCAATAAAACATTAGCTTACGGAGAATATTTTCCTAAATTTTTACAATTACTGTGTTATTTAAAAATATATAAAAAGGCGTTCACGTTATATTCTTCAGTTATTTTTTACAGACATAGTCACTGCAGGAAAATGTTACATAAATATCCATCTGTCATCAAGATGTTAACATCTTAAATAAACAGCTACCATTGTATTTCTGTGATATTTTAAACTTAACGTAAATAATATTTGTTTAAAATCAGATTAATTATACTGTTAATCAACGAATATTCCTCAAATGAAGTTTGAGAAAAGTATATTTTATTTTTTGATGATTAGTAACCGCGACCAAACAAAAACAATATGAAAGTATAAAAATAAACTTTTAATACTAAAAATAGCACCAATACATTTATTAAAAAATGACAACAATATATATATATATATATATATATATATATATATATTGTGTATATTTCGGCAGCAATTTTTCATAAATGCATGTTTCATTAAATAATATAGACAGACTTTGTCTATTTATTTTAAGTAAATTCCTTTCATATTTTCTGATAAGCTTAATAACATTATCATTGAAAGACGAAAGGAAATCACCATATTGATACGTTTAAATCCAATCTAAGCTAAATAAACCATGAAATCTACACATTCTTAAATGCCTATAATTTATAGCAGAAGCCATTGGTTTATACCAACGGCTTCCAATACTTAATACTTCTCGTTTTTCACTCTCGCGTGGTCATGTGTGACGTCACGAGCTGCGACGCGATTTTCGCGTCCTTGTTTCGTAAATACGTTTTGTCGTTACTTTGAGCTTATTCAAGCAGCAAGGGCGGACTATCATTGTAGTTTCGTCTGTGTCTTGTTTGATTTGTTGAAATTGTCATCTTTGATAATGGCTTATGTAAGCCGAAAACTTACATTGGATTTAAACATGTATCAATATGGGGTTTTCCTTTCGTCTTTCAACGATAATGTGATTAAGCTTATCAGACAATATGAAAGGAACTTGTCTATATTATTTAATGAAACATGCATTAATATATATATATATATATATATATATATATATATATATATATATATATATATATATATATATCAAAATGACCAGCAATACATTTTATCGTAAAATGACCAACAATACATAAAAATAGTAGTTAAAGAAAATGAAAACAAAAGATATACTTAACATCCGGAGGAGACCGTTGAAATATCAGGAAGGAAAGAGGGCTTGGAAAATCTGATACTCACAGGATAGATTGGAGGAAAGAGGGACAGGGGAAAACAATACTTTGTGAGCTTGAATAAATCGGATGGCAGAACAAGGTTTAGGAGAGATAACAAAAAGACAAAACTTATTAAGAGCTACAGAGGACAGAGGAGATTGTGAAGGGCCTTGATCGCCCACGCCCTGAAGTGACACCCCACATAACGAAAAACCGACTGTAGAGTTATGGACACCCTGTATATATATATATATATATATATATATATATATATATATATATATATATATATATATATATATATATATATATATATATGTTAAATGTATCCTGGACTAGTAATAATAACAATGGGAAAGATGTTTTTAAAATTAACGCCTACACGTTTTATTTTTGTCTTTTAATGACTAAGTTTTGGTAATTTTTTTAAAGGAAGGACTGTATGAAGTTTCCTTTTAAAAAAGGTTCCTCCTTTTTATCTCACGTGTTTTCCTCAAAAGTTACTCGTTAATAAATAAACATAAAAATTATGGGCCCAAAGGGCACGTATGCTTTTAACGCCATGTTTTCACTGAGGAAGGTGCCTGCTTCCCAGATGCGAAAGATATTTTCAAGAAAGATATTCAGTCGCCACTCAAAAAGCATAAAATCTAACTCAGTTTTCAATATTCTCAAAGTAGGAAATTGGCCGTGTGTGCATTTGTTTGTGTGTGTGTGTGTGTGTGTGTGTGTGTGAGAGAGAGAGAGAGAGAGAGAGAGATGGGGAGAGTGGGAGGGATGGAGAGAGAGAGCGAAGGATTCTGACAAACTGATATTAGGTTGCATAAAGACATATTGTTCAGTATATTTGCGATCACAGCTCTCCACATTTTCCTGTTACTTATCTGATCCATTACCAACTGTCTTTGTCCCGGTTCTACTGTCCGTTAAAACAAACTCACTTTCCGTCTTCTTCTATATGCAGTGTTCCAATGTGACAGGGATCAAATGTCCATATGTGACAGGGTTCCAATGTAAGAGTGTCCCGATGTGACAGTGAGCCTATGTGATAGTGTCCCTATGTGAAAGTGTTCCAATGTGACAGTGTAGCAATGCGACAGTGTTCCAATGTGACAGTGTCCTAATGTGATAGGGTTCCAATGTGAGAGTGTCCCAACATGACAGTGACCTTATGTGGCAGTGTCCCAGTGTGACAGGGTTCCAATGTGAGAGTTTCCCGATATGACAGTGAACCTATGTGACAGTGTCCCAATGTGAAAGTGTTCCAATGTGAGAGTGTCCCCATGTGACAGTGACCCCATGTGACAGTGTCACAATGTGAAAGTCCTCCAATTTGACAGAGTAGCAATGTAACAGTGTTCCAATATGACAGTGTCCCGGTGTGACAGGGTTCTAATGTTAGAGTGTCCCCATGTGATAGTGCCCCTATGTGGCAGTGTCCCAATGTGAGAGTGTTCCAATGTGACCGGGTTCCAAAGTCCTAATGCGACAGGTTCCAATGTGAGAGTGTCCCGATATGACAGTGAACCTATGTGACTGTGTCCCAATGTGAAAGTGTTTCAATATGTCAGTGTCGCAGTGTGACAGGGTTCCAATGTGAGAGTGTTCCTGTGTGACTGTGACCCCATGTGACAGTGTCACAATGTGAAAGTGCTCCAATTTGACAGTGTCGCAATGTGACAGGGTTCCAATGTGTGTGTCCCAATGTAACAGGGTTCCCACGTGAGAGTGTTCTGATATGAATGTAACCCCACGTGACAGTGTCCCAATGTGACAGTGCTCCAATCCCAGTTGTGTCACCCAAGGTCATTCCTTTTCCTCTGTTATGTGCCATGTTTCTTCAGCACGTGAATAATCATGGCTCTCCACGATTTCATCTTTTTTATAGCTCTTAATAACTCTGTATCATTTTACCCAGGCAGCGTCTATCTGTGAAGCGCTACTTTGTGGGAAATGCTCCCGAGATGATGCTTCCCCGATCGCTACGATTATAACGTCTCCAAGTCTAAGGTATACCGTTATTTAAACTACATATCCTCATACTTTCTCTTCTTACATATATACAACAATAACATTCAGGAATTCTCTACCTTGAGTGGCTCTCATGAACTTAAAACAAAAAAATCAAAACAAATTTCTCTTGTATCATGCAGCTTTCCAAATCGGCAATATTTGAATTCATTGAACTTGTAAGCTATTAATTGTCCCTTAGAATGGGAGTAGATGCTGAAAAGTTCGTAGTCTAACCAAGAAACTCTTAAAAAAAAACTAAAAATAAACATCAGTTTTAATCGTCAATTTATCATATTTTTGGGAGTAGCTCTAGAAATTTTCAGCACCTCCTTGTAAATCTTTAAGTGATGGTTAACAAGCTTCTTTGCAGTAGCTTGCAAGTTATAAACGTTGTATATTTGCGGTAGTCATACGATTAAAATTATCGGCATGAGTAACGATTTTTTCGTAAGAAGCGTCATGCCACCAGTATTGCCATGGAATTCATTACGGGTATTTTTACTACCCAGATCCGACCACTCCTTTATATAAAAGTGCCGACAACAGTCTAAATAATAGTTACTCATTCTGAAACTATCTGCAAGTAGAGGCTTTCTTTGACGAAATATTTGAAGCACACTGCTTGCCGAAGAACAATCAGACGAACGAAAGCAATATCACCCTTGACGCTATCTGTGACTGTATTTTATAGGCTCGATGCCACGTTGCGTAGCTGTGGTTAATCAGCCAAAAAGAATAAAATAAGTTTTGGCTGTAATACTTTTATTTCAAGCATTCCTCATTTAACGACTTGCTTGTTTAACGAAACCCGGACTTACGACAAATTATAAGATCTCATAAATTCAACAAGAATTGTACGAAAACAGTGATACTTACTGTTTCCCACTTCATCAAAACTGAATTAAAAACTAAAGTTGACATGATGTGGAAAGACCCTATTGAATCCATTGCTAGGTCAGCTGCTAAAAAGTTGGTTTAGTGTGTCGGGTGAGACAATATTTATCTCCAGAATGTATCTTAGATATTTAGAAGTCTATCATGTTTAGAATATTGCTTGCAAATATGCTCAAGTGCTCTGGTTATATATTTAGAGGTTCTTGATACAATCCAAATAAAAATCTATATTACATATTTATAAGTGAACAATCCGTCCATGCTTTGAAAATTGCTGTCAAATATGGCCCGGTGTCCCTGTTATATATTTAGAGATTCTTGAGAAAATCCAAAAAAGAATCTATCTTACATATTTATAAGTGAACCATCCGTCCATGCTTTGAAAATTGCTGTCAAATATGGCCCGGTGTCCCTGTTATATATTTAGAGATTCTTGAGAAAATCCAAAAAAGAATCTATCTTACATATTTATAAGTGAACCATTCGTCCATGCTTTGAAAATTGCTGTCAAATATGGCCCGGTGTCCCTGTTATATATTTAGAGATTCTTGAGAAAATCCAAAAAAGAATCTATCTTACATATTTATAAGTGAACCATCCGTCCATGCTTTGAAAATTGCTGTCAAATATGGCCCGGTGTCCCTGTTATATATTTAGAGATTCTTGAGAAAATCCAAAAAAGAATCTATCTTACATATTTATAAGTGAACCATCCGTCCATGCTTTGAAAATTGCTGTCAAATATGGCCCGGTGTCCCTGTTATATATTTAGAGATTCTTGAGAAAATCCAAAAAAGAATCTATCTTACATATTTATAAGTGAACCATTCGTCCATGCTTTGAATATTGCTGTCAAATATGGCCCGGTGTCCCTGTTATATATTTAGAGATTCTTGAGAAAATCCAAAAAAGAATCTATCTTACATATTTATAAGTGAACCATTCGTCCATGCTTTGAATATTGCTATTACATATGATATGGTGCTCTTGCTATATATTTAGTGATTCTTGATAAAATCCAAAGAAGAATCAACAATATTCTTGTTCCTGACCTGGCGACTCGGCTTTAGTCACTTTCTCACCGACTTTTCTATAAATATTTTTATTGTATTTATTCAGATGAAATCATCGCTCTGATACCTAGGCGTAAGTTCTATGCTAACAGTTTCTTCGCTTTAACTTATCACCTGTGGAACTCCCTTCTAGCCAACTGATCTTCAACAATTCAAATTTAATATCAATCCTTATCTACGGTCTTCTTGATTGCTCTTCTGTTGTTCTCTCTCCTAAATAACTTTTCTTTTTTTTTCTTAATCTTTCACACTCAGTAACCCCTTGTGTCTTGGTGGCTTTATTGCCTTGCATGGAGTGAATTCGATAAAAAATAAAAATTCGAAATATACATTTTTGTTTTCCTATTTTTCTTAACACTACTTCGGCGGCATGTAATGTTTAGCGGCTCGTATTTGGCTGAGATCGAATTCCACTCGAGTTCATTATATTCACTTACGTGCTAATACCCCTGGGAAAGGGATGAATCCAGCTCTTCTCCCCTAGCTATGGGTAAAATAGCAGGACAAGCTGCTGCCCAATAGCCTTGTGTAGGAACCAATCTAGGAGAAGGAAATTCTCCCCTAAAAGTGTGTACACATAGAACCGGAGACTGCTTGTGAATCTAAATTTCTACTGAAACTCCTACCGTGGATTTGTACGTCCGAATGAATACGACCGATGCTACACTTGATCAGCTTCCGTTCCCTGGTGAATACCGCAACAGATACAGGTACATGGTTAAGACTTTGTCGTTGCCCACGTGTTATTCTTGCAGCCAAAACAAAACGTCTTTCAGTGAATCACCACAGAGAAACGATTTCTACCTGCCATTATTATGGCTGATGCTAACCTCCAGGTGAGCAAGACTCTTTTTGGCCTCGCTTTTTCTGCTGCCAAGAACGTAGGCGATCATAACTCTCCACTTTCCCCTATCCCTTATAGCTCTAAATATTGTCTTTTTGCTACAGGCCATGTTCTGTCATCCACTTGTTGAAGACCGCTAGATATTTCATGCGTTTCTTTCCCTTGTCTTTCTTTCTCTCTATCCGCCCTGTGAGTATCAGATTTTCCAAGCCTTCCTTTCTCCTTTCAAGATAAAGAATCGCCCACATCCTGAATTGGCGCGACATGTTGAAGGAGAATAATTTTGCCTAAACTCTTTCCTTATTTGTCCCGGATTGTTTGAAAAGCAAATCCCTAGACCTCGTATGGATCTCATATATAATTCTTTTATGTGCCGTGTCCCTTCAGAACGTAGGCGATCATGGCTCTCCACTTCCTCCTATCCCTTGTAGCTCTCGATAAGTTTTGTCTTTTTGCTACTTCCCCCAGGCCATGTTCTGTCATCCACTTTCTTAATCCCGCTAGATATGTCATGAGTTGCTTTCCCATGTCTCTCTTTCCCTATATCCGTCCTGTGAGTATCAGATTCTCCAAGCCTTTCTTTCTCACTACGTGTCCCAGAAATTTCAGCTGCCTCTTCCTTGATGTTAAGTATAAGCTTCCTCCTTGTTTGCATCCTCTCCAAAAACTCATCGTTGCTCACACGCTCGGTCCATTATATCCTCAGCATCCTTCTGTAGAATCATACCTCCGTCGCTGCGAGTCTCTTCTTCATCTTTGAGGAGACCGTCCAACATTCGTTGCCGTACTCATGCCATATCTAGTTTCGATATCCTTCTGTATATCTTGACATAACCTAAAGAAGGATCTGCAATATTATCAATACTGACCTGGCATCTCGGCTTCACTTAATTTCTCACCTACATGACATAGCTTCCCTCTGTCTTTTCTACAAATATTTTCATGGTAACTGTTCTGGTGAACTTTTTCCCCTGGTGCTACAACTGCATGTATTTAAGCGTGCTACTAGATTGATATCTAAGTCCCAACCGTTTTACTGTTGAACTAGTTAAATGCAACCACCACTTCTACTCTAACTCTTTTCTTGCTCTTCCCGCCTGTGAAACTACCTTCCGATTTCTTGCTTCACTGATAACTACAATCATCAAAAATTTAAGTGCAACGTCAATCGCCATCTTCCATGTTCTTGAATCCTGTTCCTTTTTTTTTTGTCCTTTCCTTCTTACTCCCGAAAGGAGTTCCACAGGTGTGAAGTGCGAGAAAAGAAAATCTTGGTGTATAAGATGCGGTAGCTATTTCATCACTAAACGGGTGGGACCTAGATTCCAAACTAGTAGCATACTTAAATTCATATAGTCGGGCCACGAAGGAAAAAAGTTCGCTAGAGCAGTTGTCATGAAAATATTTGTAGAAAAGACAGAGGGAAGCCATTGTAACATTGATGAGAAAGTAATAGAAGTCGAGATGGCTGGTCCAGTTCGATTACATTATAGATATCTGTCTCAAGGACACATGTCCCAGTGGATAAAGGCGTTGGTTAGATCCAGTGACAGGACCCAAAGAGTGTGAGTTCAATACCGGGTTAAGGCAGTGGAGAACTTTCAGAGGGAAATTGAACAGGAGATAACTGATAATTGACATCCATTAAAACATGACACGTAGAACTAGACAGTCTACCCCAGTGAGCGAAATAAAGGGTTCAATTTGACATTCCAACTATCTGAAGATAGGTGGGTACAACGGCGGAAACGTTGTAATAAATATGGTGACAAAAATGAGGACAATAGTCCGAATAATGTAAATAATGTACATTATAGATATATCATACACAAGTTAAATTTTGAACCTTCAAAAGAAAATAAATAATTATTCCTCAATTATAAATTAATTAATAATTATTTGAAATAAATAATGTTTTATATTACAACTTTTAGCGAACTCTTGCCAAAGCGTGACACAGTGGATGGATAAATATTATATGACGGATAAATATCTTTGTTGCAAAGCAACGATTTGTAATATTATGATAATTATATTAATATAATTATAATAAACAATAATTAATAAATAATAATTATTATCTTATTAAATTTAATTATTATCTATGTTGATTACAACTATTTATTTTTGTCTTAAGTAGTCCTGGGTATTACGATAAACTACATCCAGCAGCAAGACCTATGATGGGAAGATTTGAGGAGCCTGGAACCACTAATTAATTGCCGTTGTTCTCAGGTCCACCCTAACCCAAGGTGGTAGCACCTGCTAGTGGCTATTCCTGGGTATGACGATAAACTACATCCGGCAGCAAGGCTTCTGATCAGAAAGTTTTGAGGAGGGTGGAACCACCTCTTAATTTTTGTTGTTCCCAGGTCCACCCTAACCAGGCGTGGTAGCACCTTTTAGGGTCCCAGCTATGGGCAAATGGTGAACCCCCTAAAGAAAAACAGTACATAATGAAAGTAAGAAAATACATTTTTATAATAAAAATAACAGCAATCCATTTCTATATATATTTCCAAAACGCGCACATACTAAAACATTGTAACGAAATCCCTTTAAAATCCTATCTAACAAACAAGATGAAAGAACTCCCTCATGACATAAATCCATATAATATCGTACAGTTCCTTAAATCAAACTGTATACCAAAATATAAGTTCAAGGAAACCACAGCATAAAACAAACATATCACTGCCTCTAGTAATCATGTCCACACAAACATGTATATATACAAAAGCTGAGTATTATCTACCATGTATTCAGCTGTGAAAGCAGAATAACATTCATGACCTGATCGGAAGATTGGAAGTTTTGAGGAGAGTAGGAACTGCCCTCAAAACCTCTTAATAGCTGTTGTCCATACTGGTTCACACTGACACGGGGTGGCAGCACCTGTTAGGGTCCAGCTATGGGCAAATAGTACCCCCGCAAACAAAAACAATATGGAAGTTTTAAAATACATTTTAATAATAGAAATACCAGCGATACATTTTTATATAATAAAGACCAACAATACAATTTCAAAGCAGAATGACCAACAATACATTTTATCTGTAGTTGAAGGGATACAATGGCGTTCAAAATATATTTAGTTGAAGCCTTAAAATTGTGTTCAAATTTTTTAATTTTGACACTAAGTCACCCATAGACATAAATCGATATAATATCCTACAAATTTCTTAAATAAAACTCTATTCCAAAATATTACTTTAACAAAGCTACAACATAAAACACATATGGCAAAGCGTCTAGTAGTCAAGTCCACACAAGCATGTATATGGACAAAAGCTGAGTATTATGTGCCATGTATTCAGTTGCGTCTCAACGGCTGTTGTGATGCGTCTAGTGTGGTAGTCTGTCGTGGCAGTGCTTGTCGCTTTTCGCTTTCAGCTACCGCCGCTGGCTAGCACCAATGTGAAAAGGAGAGCCGAGTGCGTAAGTCTTCCCTTGCAAGTATATAGCCTCTCCTATACATTGCCTCCTCGTGGCGACACATGGTAACCGGGCATTGAGTCATTTGTTTACATTTGGATACGCATCGAGCAGATATGAATGTACGAGAGAAAATCATGGAGAATTGTAGTTTAAAAACAGTAAAATCGACCTTGCAAACCAAAACGCTCTTCTGTGGCTCAATCGGTAAAGTACGTCAGGCTATATGACGGTTCCGTATAGGATACAGGTTCGATTCCTGTCGGAGGATGCGTATTTTCTATGAAAATTTCTCGGACATTCAGGCCGGTAAATGTTGTTTAATACTGTTTATTATAAACAAAGCATTTACTTAAATATTTGTATCTATAAAAAGAATGTATAAACATAAAAATGTCTTAAAATAATTGTCGGACTTTGTCCATTTCATAATGTGTGACGTCATATGTTTATATTTGGATACGCTTTGAGCAGATATGAATGTACGTGAGAGATTAATAGAATATTGAAGTTTAAAGGCAGGAAATTCGACCTTGCTAACCGAACGCACCTCTGTGGCCGAATCGGTTAAGGCACGTCAGGCTATTAGACGGTTCCGTATAGGATACAGGTTCGAGTCCTGTCAGAGGACGAACATTTTCTATGACAATTTCTCGGACATTCAGGCCGGTAAATGTTGTTTAATACTGTTTATTATAAAACAGAGCATTTACTTAAATATTTGTATCTATAAAAAGAATGTATAAACATAAAAATGTCTTTAAATAATTGTCGGACTTTGTCCATTTCATAATGGGTGACGTCATTTGTTTACATTTGATACGCCATGAGCAGTTATGAATGTACGTGAGAGATTCATGGAAGATTGAAGTTTATAAGCAGTAAATTCGACCTTGCCAACCCAACGATCCTCAGTGGCCGAATCGGTTAAGGTACGTGAGGCTATATGACGGTTCCGTATAGGATACAGGTTCGAATTCTGTCGGAAGACGCACATTTTCTATGAAAATTTCTCGGACATTCAGGCCGGTAAATGTTGTTTAATACTGTTTATTATAAAACAGAGCATTTACTTAAATATTTGTATCTATAAAAAGAATGTTAAACATAAAAATGTCTTAATATAATTGTGTGTAAGCGAAGTTTGTATTTAAATTCAAGTTCTTAGTAGTAGTTCAACATAAAATGGATCTGGAATTAAATTAATGTTGTTTGCATTTCGAGGCGATGCCTGTCATTGGATAATGCAAATTATATTCTGAATATTCTTTGTATTTTAGAAACGTATTGGCTAGACTAGAAAATTCTTGTTGATTACAAAATCTGTTCAACATTTTTTCCTGGTGACTAAAATGAAATGAATTACAAATGGAAATTTGATCTTCCTGTGTACATTTTAGCATTTATCTGATTATTGGAATTTGTTTTCAAAATACTGAAGATTTCTTCATGTCTACAAGGAGTTGTTTTCTAAGAAAGATACATACGCAGTACGAAGTCGCTTCCAAAATTATCGAGACTGTGTTTATGGGGACGGAGCTAAAGCAGGGAGAAGCCGCTTGGCACAGATTGACCTTAAGCTCTGTCGCGCATGTTTCACTAAGTTATATCGTTCTCGCTCACTTCCCTTGATTAGAGCAGTGCTTGGAAGGAAAGTGTGTAGAATGTGGTCGTTTGACGACACCACAGAGTTTCAATCAGTGACCATGGCTTGTGCAACAGTTTTTGGCCAAGATTAACATTCCCCAGGTCCGACAACCACCCATTGCGACTGTTCAAAAATCAAATTCCATTTGAAAGGGACAAGATTTCAAGACGTCGTGTGATTCTAATTGGATCCAACGAGGCATAGAATAGAAGCATTCTATTCATGGAATATTGAAGTTTAAAGGCAGGAAATTCGACCTTGCTAACTGAACGCACCTCTGTGGCCGAATCGGTTAAGGCACGTCAGGCTATATGACGGTTCCGTATAGGATACAGGTTCGGGTCCTGTCAGAGGACGAATATTTTCTATGACAATTCCGCTATCCGAAACAAAAGAAGTTCTAGAAATGCTTCCATCAACGTTGGTAAAGTGTGTGGCTTCAGAAGGGGATTACTTCGAAGGAGACTAAACGCCAAATTGATATGTGTTTTAGTTTTTGATTTTATGGCACCGTTACTGATACTTTTTGATACAAATATATGTACTACCTTGAAAATATGGAATTTGAGAATACCTCATGAAATATGGAAGCCCAATTTGCCAATTGTAAATTAGTGAGTGTCAAATGCAATTTTAAAAATATATAATATTGCCGTAACATTAATGTTCTGTGCTAATTTTTCATCACCAGTCAAAACACTTCCCAGTTTATATTAAGAAAAAATTCATTTTATGACCAAAGTTTTAAACGAGAGAAAGACCATATAGATACGAGGTCTAAATCAAAAAGTATCATCCTCTCCTTGTTTATTAGTGTTGTTTATAAGTGTTATGGGAACCTACCCATAATAGTAATGGACTAGTCTGTACCCCATAAATACTGCGCCTCAAGAGAAAGCAGAGAGAGAGAGAGAGAGTCAGTGAGTGACAGTGTGAGTCAGAGTTCTCAGTCAGTCAGAGACAGAAGAGACATAATGCAGCGTAACTTTAACTGGAATTCGAACTCAGTTCGATTCTTATGCCGAGCCGCTATCCATTACACCCTCAAATATCTATCTCTCTCTCTCTCTCTCTCTCTCTATATATATATATATATATACATATATATATATATATATATGTATATATATATATATATATATATATATATATATATATATATATATATATATATATATATATATATACAACTAAAGGCTTTGGTCATAAATAAACTCCCACTCTGGCCAATCTCCTTGTCACCAACCCAGACTTCTTATCAAAACGAGGCATTCTCTTAAGTAGCCCCGTACATTTTCAGCGACTGCTATCTAAACTAAATTCAAAACCTCCTATTCCGAGACAGTCAGTCTAATGCTGAGGAAGACTGGCATATGTCAGTGTTGGTCTGAAATAGACTATACCCACATGAGGTAATTTTAGATTGTTTGCTGTATAATATATGTATATGTATATATATATATATATATATATATATATATATATATATATATTAAGAAATGCACATATACACGTAGCATTTTGCAACTATGGAGACTTAGGTATACTTTCGTAGCATGGACACTGGTCTGTACAGAGACGACGGAGTTATCCTTCTGTGTAACGCCAACCCACAACAAACGGATCGACTTAAAAAGATATCTGATCAAATTCTTCAAGGATCACGAACTAAATATCACCACTAACACCAATGTGAAGGTGATCAATTTTCTGGACACTACTTTCGATCTCTCGAAAGGAATATACATGCCTTATCCTAAAGATCTTTATAACCATAAATACATCTGCAAAGAATCCAACGACCAATCAGGAATCTTAAACAACTTGTACAAATCGGTGCAATACGTACACTCAACTAATTCTAGCAACAAAATTATTTATTCTTTTAGTTCAGACGATTACTGTAAGACATTGGAATAGTGATACTGGTCGAGACAACATAGTTCTCTCTAACCTAACCTGATTGTTATTACTAACACTGCTACTTCTTTTGTATATATTCCTATTTGTAATATATCTGTGTTATTCCATACCTGTGTTCGTGTTATTCTTCATTGGTTCTACCTTGGACCATCACCGTGGTACAAGGAACCTGGACCATAACAATAAGTATTAATGCTCGGAAGGAAAATGTGTAGAGTGTGGTCGTCTTCCCACACCACAGAGGCTCCATCAGTGACCATTGATTGCCCAGTAGTTTTGAGTCAGGGACAATATTCCGCAGGTCCGATAACCACCATGTTCAACATATCTCGCTCTTTAAGATTTTTTTTCTTTCCAAAAAACAAATCCCATATGAATGGAACAAAATCACAAGACGTCAAACAATTATAGGAGAATGGGACGAGGCAGCTGCTCGCTATCCAAAGAAAAAGGAGTTCTAGGAATGCTTCTATTAATTGGGAACGACGCTGGATAAAATGTGTAGCTTCAGAAGCGGACTACTTCGAAGGAGATTAAATGCTGAATTGATATGTGCTGTAGTTTTCTTTTTCAGGTCCTATATTTTTGATCAGCTCTCGTGTATCCAAATACCATGGTGCAAACATTTACAATGGAGATTAAAAAAAAAAGTATCATTATTTATATTCGAACTAATGTCTTTATCTTTCTTTTTATCATTACAACATTTCAGCCGTTCTGCTCTACAGGCATCTTCAGGTGTCTATCAATCCGAGTAACCATCAAGAAATTTCGAAATGAACCGTTTATTTAATCGATGTGTGTAGGTGGCGATGAAAACGAGAGCGCGTAACATTTTATTTACTTCTGTTCGTCAGTCACCTAAAGCCAGAATGGGTGTGAAGAGTTTCGACGCCTTCGTCGTCCCTACATTCTTTCATCAATGTGTGAGAGACTGCCTGGGAGTGTTTATAAATATATCCATCATTTTTATATTCATTTTTTAATCATTTCACCAGAAGGAAGGCGATAAAGCCACTAAGGCAATAGAGAATTAAAAAATTAAAAAAACGTAAGAACAATAAAATATCAGAATTCAGGGTAAACAAAGGATGGTAACAGAATTTTTTGAAGATTGTAGATGGCAGGGAAGCAAGAAATCGGAAGACAGTTCCACAATCAAGAAGTCCGAGGGAAGAAACTATAATAATAGAACTTACGGTTAGATCTTGCTATTTTCAACAGTAAAACGATTACATCATCTTGCCAATTTAGTAGCACGTTTAAATTCATCCGTTCGAAAAACCAAGATGGATAGTTCTGCCATGAAAACACTTATAGAAGTTACAGTGACTGAAGCCGTGATGCCAGATCAGAATTGATTGGAATCAGAATCTTATAAACAAACAAGCACATCCATCTCATTAGATAACATTTTCCATTTTAAATCTTATTTACCTTTGGGTTGGAATTTCCTTTAAATTTGTTTTTCTGAAAGTAATAATTTTATATTCCTACAAATAATACAAATAGATGCTTGCAATTCCAATAGGTGTAGATCATAAGGAATATACATATAAACTGTCGATGCTAAATAAATGACCCTAGTGAACAATTTGTCTTTGATTTATTACACATAGGTATAATGGGTTGCAATGCAAAATGGGCTCCTTGCTGTCGGTCGAAGTAAACAATGTCATATAATGGCTTCGAGATTTCAGAGATGACCAAAAGTTAATTACGCAGATAAATATGTCAATTGTTACACCCCAGAATTATTTTAATTAATTTACTCATTTAACAACATTTTCCACTGTAATTTTCTTACCATTGAAGCAAGATTCCACTCAGTAATTAAAACCAAACATCGCATTTTTCTCGCCCAGTTTGTAGAACAGTCGATTTTATCATTTTTGTTAGAGGAAATCTAAGAGAATGCATTGAAAAAGAAAGCCAGACTGACTTTCCACTTCATTGATTTCAAAGCTACTTTGATAGTCTGGAGAAAGGTCTGAAGAAAATAGTAAAAGCCATAGCTGTCAAACAAAGACTGTCAAAATTCTCCAACATTTTTATGGTAATATAGAATGTACTCTTTCGATAGACGAAAACTCTACAAATCAGATACATGTGGAAGCAAGGATCAGACACTATTCAAAATAGATTTTATTACGGATACTTTAGTCAGCTCACAGTAATCTCTCTCCAGATTAGATTACAGTCGATTTATTCCCTATTGAGGGCTTACGCCGATCATGGACCCAAGCTTCACAATTATTATCTAAAGCTTGATAGCCTCATTCAGAAAGAAGCGTTAATACATCAGCAGTTAAACTAGAGAAGGGACATGACTGGGCTGAAATCTTCTTATTAATAACTGCATTGTTTAATTCCAGGTACGAGGGTGGGCTGTAAAGTTCATAGGCTGACTACGAGGAAGTGATACTAGAGCTGTGAAATCTTGCATGCATTAATTTCAACTCTGCTTGTTAATAACCGCATTGTTTCATTCCAGATATGAGGAAGGGCTGAAAAATTCATACGCTGGCTATGAAGGAGTGATGCTAGAGCTGTAAAATCTTACATGCATTGATTCAACTTTTCTTATTAATAACAGTAGGGTTTCTTTCCAGCTAAGAGGGTGGGCTGAAAAGTTCACAGGATGACTATAAAGGAGTAATGCGACAGCTGCAAAATCTTCATGCATTCATTTCAACTCTTCTTATTAATAACTACATTGTTTCTTTACAGATACGAGGGTGGGCTGAAAGGTTCATTGGCTGACTATGAAGGAGTGATGCTAGAGCTGTGAATCTTGCATGTATTCATTTCAACTCTTCAGATTAATAACAGCATTGTTTTTTTCCAGGTACGAGGGTGGGCTGAAAAGTTCATAGGCTGACGGTGATGGTATGATGCTAGAAATGTGAAATCTTGCAGGCATTCATTTCAACTCTTCTTATTAATAACTGTATTGTTTCTTTCCAGATACGAAGGTGGGCTGAAAAGTTCATAGGCTGACGATGAAGGAGTGATACTAGAGGGGTCAAATCTTGCATGTATTCATTTCAACTGTTCTTATGAATGACTGTATTGTTGCTTCCTAGGTCCGAGTGTGGGCTGAAAAGTTCACAGGCTGACAATGAAGGAGTGATACTAGAGCTGTGAAATCTTGCATGCATTCATTTCAACTCTTATTAATAACTGCATTATTCTTTCCAGGTACACGGTTGGGCTGAAAAGTTCATAGGCTGACTATGAAGGAGTCAACTCTTCTTATTAATAACTGCATTGTTTATTTCCGGGTAGCAGGGTGGGCTATGAGGAAGTTATGCTAAAGCTGTAGTGAATATAAGCTACAAATAAGGCCAATTGAATATCTTCAAAAGAGCAACCCCATTAATGGAGAATAATATGCCAAGATGATGAGACAGTAACGAAAGGCTATCAAGGCCAAACACTCAGGAAATCTCTCGAAAGGTGTCTTGTATTCACCATGCTTCAAGTCCTTGGTTTCAATGGCTGCTGTACATGACTGTGGCTTTGAACTGGTTTTTCACCCTCCCTATTCTCTTGATTTGGTCCCGTCTGACAATCATCTGCTCCCCAACATGAAAAAAAAACATAGCTTGAACCATTATCTTCACCAATGGAATCCAACACTGATGACAGAAGTGTATGGACCGCAAAGGGGTACTATGTTGAAAACTAAACCTCATTTGGCCATAAGAGTATCTTAGTCAACCCATGAATTTTTCAGCCGAACCTCTTAGATGAATAAATCCAAGAAAAATATTTGCGTCTTTTTGGCAAACTACTAGAGCCTCTAATCAACTATGAATTGGCTAAGCATCCCACATTGCAGGGCCTTCTTCAATATGGCTTTCGCTTCTCTAGGTCAACTGCCGATGTACTAAGGATTTCTGCTTAAGGAATCTTCTGTGATGTCAACAAACACTCGTTGCCACTTTTGTAATGCCAACGAATACTCGTTGTAGTAGAGACTTTGTAATCGCAGATAAAACTTATAGTAACGCCGTTGAACAATACTGGTGTCAGACGCCTTCGAATATCACTCGCACTTGTAGTACTTGCTCGATAATACTCGCTCGAATAGTAATCCGTATAGTGACCTGTATAGAGAGATAGTATGGAGAAATAGTATAGTGAATAGAGTAGAGAATAGCGGTCCGTATCAAAATAGAGGATCGACTAGAAATAGTGATCCGTATAGTATAGAGGATATATTAGAAATAGAGATCAATTAGACACGCTACCTACCACATATGTGTTTCGTCTATGGTCACGTGGTCTACTTAATTCAATAATGGGATCTATGTTCAAACTCAAGTGTCGGCAGCATCACTTTATTCATATATAACAGAATCTATCCAGCTTTAGACAAGACTGGTGAAGCGTAGGATGTTCATTTTGAACATCTCGAAAGCGTTTGACGGGGTCTGGCATTACCGGTTTTCTTCATAAGTTGAAAGGCTATGGTATTTCCGGACGAATTTTTGAACTGATCCTTATGAAATCCCGAAATGAATGTCATCCTGAACGGCGACTCTTCTAGATCCTTTTGTCTCCCCCACTGCTATATCCTTGTACCTAGTGTTCTCAACTTGAATATGTATGCTGATGACACGACCATTTACTCCTGTCTCGATGACGCAACTACTTACTCCTGTCTCCCAACTGTTCGATAAGGTCAAATTAGCAGCTGATCTAAAAATAAAAAAACTGTTGTTAACTGGGGCAAGGAATGGCTTATTAATTTTAACGCCTCCAAAATCAAACCTCTTTCTATCAATGACCGGAAAGACCCTTCCTGCCTTTCATCGATATGGCTGATGCTAATCTCCATGAGAGTGGCTCGTTGCGCCTTCTGAGGCTAACATTCTCAGCAGACATGAAGTGCAAAGACTATATTGAATCCATTGCTATGTCTTCTGCTAAAAGGTTTGTTCACTGTGTCAAGTTAGACAATCTGTATCTCCTGAATCTATCTTACATATTTGTAAGTTTACCATTCACACTTGCTTTGAATATTGCTGCCATATATGGTCTGCGGCACCTGTTGAATATTTAGCGATTCCTGATAAAATCCAAAAAAGAACGGCAATATTGTTGGTCCTGACCCGGCATCTCAGCATCAGTCACTTTCCTATCACGGTAATGTAGCTTCCTTTTGCCCCTTCTATAAATGCTTTCAAGGGAATTGTTAAAATGATCCCTTCGCTATCGTACCTAAACTTTATAAATTTAAGCGCAGTACTAGATTGGCGGTAAGTTCTCAGCAATTTACATTTGAATTGGCTAGATGCAACCGTAAGTTCTAGGCTAACAGTTTTTTCTCGCACTTCTCACTTGCGACATTCTCATTTCCAGTAAAATTTTATCTTCAAAAATTTAAATGTAATGTCAATCGTTATCTTCTGTCTTCTTAATTATTCTTCTTTTATTGTCCTCTCTCCTTAATAGTAGTTTTTCTCATATTATCTAACACTCAGTAATCCCTTGCGTCTTAGTGGCTTTATTGCCTTTGATCTTTAAAAATTTAAATGCAATGGGAATTGTTATCTTCTGTCTTCTTCATTCTTGTTCTTTTATTGTCCCCTCTCCTTAATAATAGTTTTTCTCATATTCTCTAACACCCAGTAACCCCTTGCGTCTTAGTGGCTTTATTGCCTTTGATTTTCAAAATTTAAATGCAATGTCAATCGTTATCTTCTGTCTTCTTAATTCTTGATCCTTTGTGTTTTAGTGGCTTTATTATCTTGAGTGGGGTGAAATGATTAAAAACGATAACTTCTCATCACATAAATTGTAATAATTATTTTTATTAATATTTAGCTTGTTAAATATTTTTGTTCCAAAAAGCTTTGGACTTTAGGAATTTAAGCACTATTCTAGATTGGCCACAAAGGTCTCATCAAGTTACAGTTGAATTGGCGAGAGGTAAGCGTACATTCTATGCTAATAGATTCTTTTTTTGCACTTCCCACTTGTGGAACTCTCTTCCGGCTACATGCATCCCGATCAAATTTTGCGTCCTGGGTATGACGATAAACTACATCCGCGTCCTGGGTATGACGATAAACTACATCCGCGCCCTGGGTATGAGGATAAGCTACATCCGCGTCCTGGGTATGACGATAAACTACATCCGCATCCTGGGTATGACGATAAACTACATCCGCGCCCTGGGTATCACGATAAACTACATCCACGTCTTGGGTATGAGGATAAGCTACATCCGCGTCCTGGGTATGACGATAAACTACATCCGCGCCCTAGGTATGACGATAAACTACATCCGCGCCCTGGGTATGAGGATAAGCTACATCCGCGTCCTGGGTATGACGATAAACTACATCCGCGTCATGGGTATGTCGATAGACTACGTCCAACAGCAAGGCCTCTGATCGGGAGGTTTTGAGGAGCGTGGAACCACCTCTTAATTTCTGGTGTTCCCAGGTTCACCCTGACCCGGGGTGGTAGCACCTGTTAGGGTCCCAGCTATGGGCAAATAGCTAATCCCGAAACTAAGGTGAAAAGCATTATAAAAATGTAAAAATTAGTCTGAAATACCAGAAATACTTTGTAAAGAATTATTACCAGAAATTAATTTTTGAAGAAAAAAACTATTACCAGCAATATATTTTTGGAAAAAATATTACTTGCAATACGTTTGTGAAAATAATACCAGCGATACATTTTTGAGGAAAAAAATATTACCAGAAATAGATTTTTGACAAAACATAATATTACCAAGAAAAAAAAAAGTTGTCGGCATTAAATAACCCATTGAGGTTGATATGCCGTAAAACAAACCAAACCAAACCAAACCGATATAATTTTATCTTCAAAAATTTAAATGCAATGTCAATCGTTATCTTCTGTCTTCTTAATTCTTGTTCTTTTATTGTCCTCTCTCCTTAATAGTAGTTTTTCTCATATTCTCTAACACTCAGTAACCCCGTTGCGTCCTAGTGGTTTTATTGCCTTTGATCTTCAAAAATTTAAATGCAATGTCAGTTTTTATCTTCTGTCTTCTTGATTACTCGTCTGTTTTTCTCGCTCCTTGATAATGTTTCCCTTATTTTTTTTATTAATCTTTCACACTCAGTAACCTCTTGTGTCTTAGTGGTTTTACATCCTTGCATGGGGTGTTATAATTAAAAATATAAAATAAGACATTGTCTTCAAAATTCGCTTTGAAAACGCTACGAACTTTTGTCTTGGCGCAATATTTTAGATCCCAAGCTCGGATTAAGTTTAAGTCAAGGATTCTAACTGACAAATTCTGAAACCTGACATGTCTACGTTTTATGGAACTGGAATTAAGTTTCTATTCCCAATAAGCAAGTGAGTTACACTTGCTTCTCAACAAAGTAAAAAAGAATAACGAAGAAATTTCGTCTTTATTAGCCAAAACTGCTAAATAATTTGAGAGAGATTACTTAAGATTTTCTTACAGCTGAAGTTTGTGTCGCAAGAAATTTAATCTAAAGCCACCAATTACTGGCTTCGTTGCTAGAAAATTATTCTTTTGAACTAAAATTTCTTTCAGACCGTGTGAGTTTACAAGAGGCTAACGATCCAATTGCAAGCTGATAATAGCTTTCTCATGTTATAGGATGTGTTCGGTTTTACATTGTTGAGGCCATATCACGTTGAAACAACTGTTCTCGTACGATGCTGGACAGTACTTAGTTAGGTGACCGCTTGGAAATTCCAAGTGATGTAAGCTTTGATTTGCGGTTAGTTGAATGGATAATTAAACGGAATTGTTAAACTGGATTGTTTCTTTCCAGGTACGAGGGCAGGCTGAAAGTTTATAGGCTGACTATGAAGGAGTGATGCTAGAGCTGTGAAATCTTACATAGATTAATTTTAACTCTTCTTATTAATAACTGCATTATTTCGTTCCAGGTACGAGTGTGGCTGAAAAGTTCATAGGCTGACTTTGAAGATTGATGCTAGAGCTGTGAAATCTTGCATGCATTCATTTCAACTCTTCTTAATAATAATTGCATTGTTTCTTTCCAGGTACGAGGGTTAGTGTGTTCTTACTACTTGATATAGTGCAAAAATATCTCAATGGTAAAATCAGTCAGTAATTACAAGTAATGCATACTAATATTTGAAATTTTGGAATATTTATTTTTGGCATATAAATTTTTTGAAACTGTTTCTAAATGTTTGATTGTCTTTCAATCATTCGACTTCACCTGCTATCCTCTTCCGCCTCACCTGCTATCCTCTTCCGCCTCACCTGCTATCCTCTTCACCACACCTATAAGTACCGCCGCATTGTTTGCGAAATACTGACTTAGAGTAATAATTATGAGAGTAATTTTTAAGCTCTATGGAATTATGAGTCATCTCTTAAATATTACTTATTTGTATCACGTAACGATGTGATTTACGGAGACAGTTAACTTAGAGCAGCGGTTACCAAACGTTTTTTTTCTTTGGGCTGCATTTTCAGAATTAAAATTTACTTGCGCCTCACCAAAGGTGCATCAGCCCAAACGGCAAAGAAGGTCCAGACAGAGGATTAAAGGGAGATAACTGCGGATTCAAAGTCAGAACAATATCATTGTTAACTCTCCGCTCCAATTTGCGGACCCTGTATTCTTAATACTTGATATAATGCAAAAATATCACAATGATAAAATCGGTCAATAATTATTTATAACTCTTTATACTGTTACTCGTGCATGCAATTACAAATAATCCATAATAATATTTTAAATTTTGAAATCATATTTATTTTTGGCATATGAAAGTTTTGAAACGGTTTCTAAATCTCAGATTCTCTTTCAATCATTCCACGTCTCCTGCTATCCTCTTCGTTTAGGAAACACTACTTTAGGTTAACAGAAGAAATATTTCTTCCCCATTTTTAAAATCTGATTCTGCCCCCCCCCCATTTTTAATTCATCCTGAAGGTAGAGATTCCCGTTAAAATGGTCACAATGAATGAAATTTGATTGTCTTTCAGTCATTCCGATTCATCTGCTCTCCTTTTCCGCCTCACCTGCTATCCTCTTGCGCCTCACCTGCTATCCTCTTCCGCCTCACCTGCTATCCTCTTCCGCCTCACCTGCTATCCTCTTCCGCCACACCACTGGGTCAAACGGTCATCCTGAGTGGAGAAAACTTAAAGATGAAACGACACTGCTTTTAAAGTATACTGCTGCTGGTCTCAAATAAAGCGTCGAACACTTTTATATTTAAATATATAATTATCTTTATATTACACTTCATCCCTGTTTTTGTTTGATTATTAGATTTGTGAACAATGCCAAACTATTTGAAAGTCATTACGGCAAGAGGAAATTTACTGAATATCTAAATCATTGAAAACATTTAACCCCGAGTAACAACAATGTTTTATCGACGGAATTCCTTTATTAAGAACAATTGCAAAAGGTGGGGGGAGTAGCTTAGTATACCAACAGATGATTCTTGCAAGCGGGAAAAAAAATTAGATAGGGGTTGCGGATATACAGGGAGACGCGGTTATACAATTGCCGCCATGTACACTCGGCCAACGCCGGGTACCTCGGCTAGTATATCTACATAGTACTAAAACAGAGTTACAGCTTAAATGATACATAACAACCCAACCAATTTAGGAGCATATTGTGCCATAAACACCTGCCGAGTGCCAAATTTCACTAACATTAGACAAAGGATTCTAGGGCCGTTTTTCTGTTTTTATGGAATTTTAGTAGGAAATTCAGTATTTGTTTCAATACACGTTCTTATATCAATCCGCGGATATAAACAAACACTTTCATATTATATTTCATATTATATTTCAATTATTATATGTGCGCGAAAAATAATGAACATTCATACACTATAGTAATATTATTAAATAAATTTACATATGCATAACACAACATATATTCCTAGCTTACATTAGATATTTACAACATATATTTATACAATTCACTATATTACAATAGAACTTTCTTTATAAACAAATATCGCGGATGTTTTTCAACTACTTGATAGGTGAAGCGTCTATGTGTGTGTGTCATTATAAAACAATTTGTAAGGCTGCAAAATTGAGTTACATTACATTGATGGTAAATAAATAAATAGATGCACACGGGTTTGCAGCTGTTACGTATTTTGAAGTAAATATCAGAAAGAAACGAATATATATATAACAAAAATATAATTATGATTTTGAAAAAATTACCTAAAAAGAAAGGAAAACTAAGTGCACAAAAAGGAGGCCTTCATATATTATGTTATTTCAATAAATATGAATCTCCATAAACAGATGATTGCTGATTGTTTTTTTTTTTTTTTGGAATGACCTTCGAAAATTAAAATATGGTAAATACTAAGATTGGTATAAATTGTCACCCTGGGGCTACTTGAAGGGGAAGGTATTTAGTGTGATATCAGTTTGCAATTCCATTTTTTCTAGGCAGGGTCTGCATAAAAGGGATGTTTCGAATTAAGGCTAAGTTATCGTCCTTGAAAGATGATAAGCCTCCTATATCATTCTGGTATTGTAAATTTATTGTTTTGTTCTGAAAGTCTGTTTTTTCATAATTTAACGTCTGTCATTGAATTTACAAATGAATTTTCATTGCCATATAGGAGGAAAGATATCCCGTAATAGTTCAGTACTCTTTTCTTTGTTTCTGTTCGTTCAAGTGCCTTCATGATTGGGAAGATTGTCCAGCATTCAGTGCCTTATAGGAGGACAGATATCACGTAACAGTTCAGTACTCTTTTCTTTGTTTCTGTTGCTTCAAGTCCCTTCTTCATCTTTGGGGAGATTGTCCAGCATTCACTTCCATATAGGAGGACACATATCACGTAACAGTTCAGTACTCTTTTCTTTGTTTGTGTTGCTTCAAGTGTCTTCTTCATCTTTGGGGAGATTGTCCAGCATTCACTTCCATATAGGAGGACAGATATCATGTAACAGTTCAGTACACTTTTCTTTGTTTCTGTTGCTTCAAGTCTCTTCTTCATCTTGGAGGAGATTGTTCAGCATTCACTGCCATATAGGAGGACAGATATCACGTAACAGTTCAGTATTCTTTTCTTTGTTTTTGTTGCTTAACCTTAACCCTAACACTAACCCTAACCCTTAACCATAACTCTTAACTCAAACCTTAACTCTAACCCTAACCCTTAACCCTAACCTTAACAATTAACCCTAACCTTTAACCCTAACTCTTAACCCAAACTCTTAACTTTTTTTGTTCATTTATGTATTCAATCTACACTTTAAATAATCTAAAACTTAAATAAAATTTTTAAGTTTGCCAAAGCAGCCATTTCTTCCTCAAATCCAAAGTAACCTCGATACAGAGCATCTCGGATGTTCGCTTAAGAGGAGTTGAACTGTATTAAGTTTTGTGATATCAACGAATACTCGTTGTCACTTTTATAATGTTCGTTGTAGTAGAGACTTTGTAAAGGGTACAGTTCGACATTCCAACCACCTGAAGAAGGCCGGAGCGTGCAAAGGCCGAAAGGTTGTAATAAATATGGCGACAAAGATGAGGACAATAGTCCGAATAATGTAAATAGTGTACAAAATACCTCATCTCAGAAATATAGACAGATACTGAAAGACCGAAAGGTTGTAATAAATATGGCGACAAAAATGAGGACAATAGTCCGAATAATGTAAATAATGTGCATAATACCTCATCTCAGAAATATAGACAGATACTGAAAGACCGAAACATTGTAATAAATATGGCGACAAAAATGAGGAGAATAGTCCGAATAATGTAAATACACTAAAAATTAATAAAAATTTTAATTTTCTTTTTTTTATTTAAATATTAATAAAAAAATTTCTTTCTCGTATCCGAACAGTAACCTCAACATCGGACAGTACTCTGATGTTCAGATTAAAGGTTTCATAATGTAGTATATTTGATATCAAACCCTCCACCGAAACATTGCATAGTAGTCTGGCTCGCTCTATCCATAAGGTTTCCAACCCCTGATCTAAGATCATGTGCTTTTTATGCATGAAAATAAAATTTATCCTTGGAATTTTTTTACTTTTCAAACTGTGTCTTATACACTTTAGCATTCTATACACAAAGGATTACCGTAATTATTCTTTTAATATAAGTCTCGTGTTACAAAATCCTTAAAATCTACCAGCAATAAATATGGCGGTACACAATTCGTACTTGCCATATCCACAGACCGCGTGCATCAGTGATGCTTTCTTTTTCCGTATATTTAAATTTTAATTTTTGAAAGTGAAAATTTCACTAAAATATGATGGAAAATGTCCAGGTTTTTATTTGGAATCAAGAAAATACAAACTCTAAGCAAATTAGTCGCAATTCAATAAAAAAAACGCCGGCTTCTGTTTAAACTGACACCAGGCGGATACGGGTTAAAATAAGATGCCACAAATTTTATTCATACCATTAGCATGCTGTCATCATACAAGAATTCAAAATTTTATATTAGTATTTAGAAAGAATTACATACAAACTGTTGATAAAAAGAAATAATTTACACAAGAATGTAGCTAATTAATCCGTAATCGTCGGGTGTCTGTTTAAGCAGACATGATTTTTTTCATATTTCCAAACTGTAAACTAAAATTTAGAGAAATTAAAATTTCACTGAAGATTGGTAAATTTCCAAACGTTTAACTGGAATCCATAAAATACGAAATTTAAGCAAAACGATCATAGGACCCGAAAAACAGCAGTTTGTGAATTCAAATGAATCGACTCGTATTTCTTCCCGTCAAGACATGCTGCAGGTTTTACTCATGGCAATGGCATGCTGTTCTCAGACCAGAATTTAAAATATTTAATATTTAGAATGGAATCCATGATACGGCAAAGAGTTACAGAACCAATGCTGACTTATAAAATCTGTCTGTCATTTAGACATTCTACCGGAATTTTATTTGAATCGTACAGAGATGGAATCTGGTTTTGTTTCAAATTGTCACAGCGTTAAGAAAAAAAAAATGTCTACACGAGTGAATGCTGAAAAGATCTCGCCCCTACTCACATTTTTATTTCGTTTTCTTAAATTATTTCCTACTTAATGTTCACCCTATACGAGGTCTGATCAAAAGTTATAGGGACTGGTGTTATAAAAAGAAAAATACAACACATATCTATTCGGAATGGAGTAGATAGGTTTGCCTATTATCCAGTTCACACTCCTCTTCAGTCTTTTTGAACATGGGTAGAGATCTGTCCCTTGTTTCCTGTCTAGGATTTAATTCCAGGTTCCTTTTAAGGTTTGCTTCAATTCCGCGTAAACTCTGAAAATTTAGTGACTAATTAAATTTTGGCCTCTTCAAGTCTCTGCCGATATCTCCGACATTAGATATTATTACATTATTTACATTATTCGGACTGTTATCCTCATCTTCATTACCATATTCACAACGTTTCGGCCATTGTACGCTCCGGCCTTCTTCAGATGATTGGATCTCTGAGATGAGGCATTATGATTACTCATCCATAGCAGAACGCGTGTTAGATAAGGCCATCAACTTAGCTCAGGAACAAATAATAATAAAATCAAACGAAATCGACATCATTAAGCACTCCCGTAAATCATTACTATTTCACAATGAAGAAGCATGGATAAAGGAAGAAGGGATATTTGACACTACAATGTGAAGCAAACTTTGCTTGGTGGAAAAAATAGCTATCATTACCTTCCCAGACCAAAATAAATTATTAAATAAAATATCCGAGCTCATCTCAAAATGCCGACATGAAAACAAATTTTTACTACGTTACTTAAAAATCGAAAAAGGAAAAAAGAAAATTTTTAAAAATGACTATAAAATAAGCAAAATAAATTAATCCAAACAAATTACCAAAACACACCTGTTAGAATAGACGATATAGAATACAAAATAAGAAACAAAAGTAAATAATAAACAAATTAGCAATCTATTATGATCAAAATATTAGTTAGACAAAAATCGGACGAAAAAATAACTATAACTGTTATATAACGATAAAAAAATGAATAAAAAGATATATATACTACGTTACTTAAAAATCGAAAACCGAAAAGAGAAAATATACAGTATAACAAATAAATAATAACAATTAAAATAAATTGATCTAAATACATCCAAATATATAAATAAACTAACAACCGATAAACTAGCCGTTAGAAAAAAACAAATAAAGATAATCAATCCAAATAAATACATGACGTAATAAACAAATTAAAAACTGTTCCCGCCAAAATAATAGTTAGAAAAAACTACAACAATCAACCCCAAAATTGAACTAATAGCTTTAATTATCTTCCCAAACAAAAACAAAACTATTAAATAAGCTATATAAAAAATAAAAATAAAAATAAATAAAACGAGCAAAATAATTTAACCCAAATAAATAAATAAACGACTTCCAGTAAAATAACCGCCAAAATAGACTACCCCCAATGCACCACTGATCCGTATATATAAATAGCCGAGAAGAATAACAGCAATCGTGGCTTGACGATTGCATCTAGCATGAAACAGACTGTCGCCTCTAAGTGTTGACTTCTATGTTCATTTTTATATTTACACACGCTCTATTGATATTGAGCACTTTATCCCATAAATATAGCACATCTTAAGACTATATTTCTTCATATACATACATATATATATATATATATATATTATACCAGAGTGATTTTCCGAATTATCTTCGCCCTCTCTAACCTCCTAATTTCTCTCCTGGAGAAACAAGTTGCCTCACACGTTTCCCGTACGATTTAATTTTCAAGTTTTCTTCACTGCTCTCTGGACTGTCAAAGGTGAAACTCCGTACTCACGTGCCAAACGTCTTATGAATTGAGTTGAATCTTTTCCAATTGATCTCTTTACATGGTGTAACAGAAAATAATGTCCAATTGTTGGATAAAGTTATGAACCGCTTTAAAAATGATTAAAGATATCTTACTGGAATTCTCCGATGTTTTTATAACACTGGACTCTACTTTGAGCAATAAGAATGTATAATGACTCTCCAAGCTTAACAGAAGAATCATGATAAAATCGATCATAAACGAAAATGACATGATTATTACTTATTAATCATAGCTAAGGATCGGAACCTCATAAAGTTCATATATATATATATATATATATATATATATATATATATATATATATATATATATATATATTCATTTTCCAACTTATTGAAGATGATCTTCGACACTTTAAGACTATATTTCTTCATATATATATCGTCGTCGTCGTCGTCATCGTCGTCTCCCAATCTTCACGATTGATGTTTATGTTTGACATGGCTTGCGAGGCCCAGTCGGTGGTAGAATAGTCGCGGACAATGCTCACAGGGGAGGGGAGGGGGAGGACGGGGTCGTTCACATAGCTCTCCCCTCCTTCGTCGTCTTGCCTCTTCATTCTCCCTCCTCCTTTCCTCAAAGTCCGCGATGCCATCGCGTATTGATCTCCTCCACGTTATCCGGTCCCTGGCAGTTTCTTCCCACGAGGACGAGCTAATATTGGTAAGTGTCAAGGTGCGCTTTAGTTGGTCTTTGTAGCGCATATTGGGTGCTCCTTTCTTGGGGAGCGTGGAAGGATGCATCCTGTGGACGTGTCCTGCCCAGCGGAAGCGGTGATGGATGATGGTGGCCTCGACGCTGCTCACTGAGGCTCTGTTCAGCACTTTTGTGTTGGTAGTGTAGCTCTCCGAAGAGATGTTGAGGATTTGCCTTAGTTTCAGTTGCTGGAAGCGTTCTAGCATTTTTACCTCGCTTCTATATAGGGTCCATGTTTCGCAAGCGTATAAAAGGGTGGAGAGGACTACTGCCCGAAAGACCATGATTTTGGTGGTCATTGTCAGTGCATGGTTTTTAAATAAGCGGCAGTTGAGTCGGCCAAAGGCGGAGTGGGCGGCCTTGATTCTATTCTCCACGTCTTTTCTGCATGTGGGAGTTGATGTTAGAATGCTCCCCAAATACGAGAACTGATCTACTTGCTCCAGCGGTTGGCCATTGACAGTGATGTTAGTGTTTGGGAGCGGCAGTTCAGATGGCGGTTGAACTAATAATTTGGTCTTTTCTGTGTTGACCTGCATCCCAAATCGTTCATAGGCCGTGTTGTATGCATCCGCTAGTGACTGGAGGTCCTCTGTAGTCCGACCTGGGGTGGCATTGTCGTCAGCGTACTGCAGCTCCCGTACCGAACACATGGTGGTCTTGGATCTGGCACGGAGTCGAACGAAGTTGAAAACTCCTCCATCTAAGCAGTAACGAAGGCCAATTGACGGTGTGTCTGGTGGTATCTCATTTAGCATTGCTGCTGTGTAGAGAGAGAAACCCGTTGGTGCCAGAACACACCCCTGCTTCAGGCCACCAGTAATGGGGAATGGGTCCGAGAGGGAGTTTTGGTGGCATACTCTCCCCACCATTCCGTCATGCAAGGCGCGCACCAGGGTGACAAAGTCAGGTGGGCAGCCAAACCTAGTAAGGACTGCCCACATGGCAGGTCGAGGTACTTTATCGAAGGCCTTTTTTAGGTCCCAAAAGATGAATATTGCGGGCTGTTGGTGTTCGAGGCTCTTCTCTTGTATTTGCCGTGCGCAGAAGATCGTGTTGATGGTCCCGCGGGAAGGTCGAAAACCATACTGGGACTCTGGCAGGACATCTTCGGCGAAGACGAGGAGACGGTCTAGGAGAATGCGGGCGAAGATCTTGCTGGCGATGCTTAGCAGTGATATTCCCCGGTAGTTGTTGCAGTTCTCACGGTCTCCCTTTTTTAATATTGTCACGACCGTTGCATCACGGAAGTCGCTGGGGAGGGTCTTTGTCCCTCAAATCTTCAATATAAGCATGAGACGGTTCCTCATCTCGGGACCACTGTGGGTGAGGAGCTCCAGTGGAATGGTGTCGAGTCCTGGGACTTTGCCGGGTCTCATGCGTTTAAGGGCTTTGTTGAAGTCCTGGATGGAGGGTGGTAGTGCCATCCAGTGACGGACAGGATTCTTCGGGGGCATTCGCAGGAGATCGTTTGGCGTGTTGACCTGGTTGTTGATGAGGTTCTCGAAATGAGACCTCAACCTTGCCAGAATACCCTCGCTGTCCGTAATAGTTGAAGCCCCGTCCACGTCCTTTAGTCCGCCCACTGAAGAACGTGTTGGACCAAACATTTCCTTGGTTGCCGCATAGAAACTGCGCAGGTTTCGTTTGTCAGCGTAGCTTTGTATTTCTGCTGCTTTTCTTTGCCACCAGATGTTCTGGGCTTCT
>OZ038508.1:88137937-88170437 GCA_964036315.1 Acanthosepion esculentum | reverse complement strand
ACTTCCTGTCTTTTGTTGTTGTTTTTTTTGTTGATATTAAGAATTTTAAAAATGAAAATCTTTTAAAAAATTCGTTCTTTTTAATAAACAATTGTTTCAAATATTTATTTTTTGTCACGCGTTATATTTCGATGGAAACTTGTCATCAGTTCTCATGGAATTCTTGTTTATCTGACGAAAGTTTTATGGAACCACACCCGTAAAAATCACTCTAGAGTTTCTTTCGCATAAGATTCAAATTTAAATACGTGGTGTGGTTTCTCGAGTTAACGTAGGACAGCGTACCCATGTGACAGTTCAATGATTCATGCAATGTACATAAGATTTTGAGGTTTAGATTTTAACTCAGAAGGAAAGAAAGGAAAATCCCAAAACGGGGCTCTAAAATTGGGTCTGGTACGTTTCGGCGTCAGAAAAATAATTGGATTATTCAGCACAACTGTTTCGACGTCACACTGTTTCGACGTCACTATCTTTGACCAAAGGTGACCCCCATAAAAAAGCATTGAAAACATCCAAATTTCAATATGACTTTTTATTCATTTAGGGCATTAAGGACCCTATTAAGACGCTAATGGAATAATGTAAATTAAAATCTTCATAAGTAATTTCAATTTACATCGATTTTTCTGTTCACATAGCTAAAATTTTAATTTACTTGTTGCGTCAAAAATAAAAGAAGTATCCATCGTGTATCACTTTGTTTTCTTTCACGTTTTGATCAAATATTTGCTTTCATTTGGAATAAAAGGGCCTTGACGATTGAGAAACATGAAGTTGCATGGAATATGATATAAAAATTCTTCCAAGTACTCCTTTTTTTAAATATAAAAATGTCTCCAACTACTCTTTTTTTAAATTGGACTATTCGAGCATATAACGATGAAAAACTAATTTGCCTACTAAACGAGAGAGGGAGAGGGGGGAGAGGGAAAGAGAGAGCGAGAGAGTGAGAGGGGAGAGAGAAAGAGAGAGAGAGGGGAGAGGGATAGATAGAGAGAGAGCGGGAGAGGGAAAATTCGAAGTAGTAATCTGACGCTTAATCGTCCCTCTGTCGAAAAATTCCTATGTCGATTCCGCTACGCCGAATCGTCTACGTCGAATCAGAGACGCCGAATCGGTCACGTCGAATCAGCGACGCCAAATCGACCACGTCGAATCAGAGACGCCGAATCGGTCACGTCGAATCAGTGACGCCAAATCGGGCACGTCGAATCAGCGACGCCAAATCGGGCACGTCGAATCAGTGAAGCCAAATCGTCCACATCGAATCAGCGACGCCAAATCGGCCACATCGAATCAGCGACGCTAAATCGGCCACATCAATCAGCGACGCCAAATCGACCACGTCGGATCAGCGACGCCAAATCGGCCACGTCGAATCAGCGACGCTAAATCAGCCACGTCGAATCAGCGACGCCGAATTGACCACGTCGCATCAGCGATGCTAAATCAGCTACGCCGGAACGTCCCATTCCAACTAAAATTAGGTAAAACTTATAAAGGATGTAACTCCTTTCCGATTTCGTGCTTCCCCGATAACTACAGTCTTCAACAATTATTAATGCAACGTTAATCGATATTTTCTGTCTTCCTGAATTCTGCTCCCTTATTGGTCTTTTCTTTACCTCTCCTCGCTAAAGTTGTTGGAGTTAAAATGATTAAAATGAAAAACAAAAAAGAAGAGAAAACCCTCCCGAATCGTGGGCAGAATCCATAACGGATTAGATGCTCCTACTTTATATCTCGAAATGCTTGACAAAATTCAAAGAAGGATTTGTAATATGGTCGATCCGGACCTGGCATCGCAACTTCAGTCACTTTCGCACCGGTGTGACGTGGCTTCCCTCTGTCTTTTCTAGAAATATTTTCATGCTAAAGATGAAGGGGGGATTAAAATTTAACAGATGTTTAAAACTTCTCTCTGTTAAATTTTAATCCCCCCCTTCATCTTTAGACCTTCCTGTCCTTCTCTCGTCTTTTACCCCTCCCTGTAGCTTTCATTTACTCTAGCATTCGTCCCACACTCTCACTAAATTTTATTTATTTTTTATTCCCGGAGTTGTTTTTTCTGTTTTCTTTTTGAATTTGTAGGTCTGATGCATTGGATCGTATTTACGATTCCAATGGAATAAATTATGACCATGGAATATTAGTGTTTAAGCCTTTTTATTATATATATATATATATATATATATATATATATATATATATATATATATATATATATATATAATATAGAAAAAAAACTGAAAAGTTGCAAATTAAAAAAAATTGAATGTTTTTTTGTGAAAGTATTTATTTATATTTTCTTATATATATATATTTGATATTTCAGATCGGCCCCGATCTTTCATCAGAAATGGCTGTTTTCAGAAGTTTGTTTACATTAAGTAGCCTCCGTCACGAGACGCGGACGTCACGTGATATGGAATGCAACTGTGCTTAAATATTTCTAACGTAAATCTAACTGTAGTAATATTTTAGATGTTGTTTAAAAATTTTTTTAACTATTACTAACAAAATTTTTTTTGTTTAACTATTGAAATATTTATAAAGATTTAAAATACCCAAGTTTTTCTTTAACCCTATTTAATATGTATTTAATTTTAAAATCCAGTATGTTTCTTTTTTTCTGCGTGTGTATGTGGAACTGAAATCACAATCTATCAATTCACATTTATGCTATATATATATATATATATATATATTGTTTGTTGGCTTCTTTACTTTCAGTTGGACTTAATTCAAGTCCACCATTTTTCTTGTAGCTGGACCTTCTAGCAGGAAATATAAACGCACGTGTTTTCTTGAAATCTTCACCCCCTGTCCACTACACTCTCCGTCAGACATTCTGACCAATACATACGGGTCTTTCATCACAGATCATTTTATAAATAACCATAACACTGTCGCTAATTTCAGTGTGAGCTCATTTTCCATTCTTAGTAAGTCCAACTCGAATTACCATTTAAAAATATTGGAGGCCATATATATTTTGTCCACGACACCTTCGTTATGCAAACTGAAGGATTTAGTACTCAGCCATCAAATTAATTTCCATTTATGTATTTCCCCCCATAAATATTATTCATCTCTTTTTATTGATAATTCTATCTTTATTAACCTCGATTTAGCTTTGTTTATCGAGGTTCGAAACCGGTTAGCTAGCTCGTTTTTTAATTTTATCTTTTAGTTATTATCGTAAGTGGTAATAAATACAAATTTTGTGTTTTCATGGCGACCATAGCATTTTGTACCACCAATAAAATGCCTATGTATTTGTTTAATTTGGTTCTTTATTGTTGTACAAAACTGTATATTTTATTTTTAATTTCAATTTAAATTTTATTCGCAGAAAAAATTTCGATGACGATGAATGCAAAACGAAGAAAGGTAGATGTTGAAGGCCGAATTTCCCAAGATACTTAGACATTAGATAACTTCTTCATCGGGCACAATGGTTTGTCTAGAAAGCATTGTGAATAAGATAGCAAATATTAGGCGACATTACGAGACGAACCACTAAGAATTTGAGGAAATTTACTGGATAAGAAAGGAAAGATGGAATTGAGCGATTGAAGTCTAGTTCTGAGAAACAGACGACATGTTTTTTTGTTTCTTTTAGAAAAGAGAAAAAAAACGAAAATGTGAAAAATACAGCTGCCAGCAATGAAGTCTCAAAACTCATCGCTGAAAAGAGGAAACATTTTACAGATGGTGATTTAATGCTTACTGCCAGTGTTGGATATTGTTTGTCCAGAAAAAAAAGAATTTATTTGAAACTATCAGTCGGACTTTGAGGACGGTCACGTGGCGGGTTGAAGAAACGTAAGCAGATGTTAAAAATAAATTAGTCAATCCTGCAGTGAATTTTTTTTTTTTTTTATAATCGTATCACCCGAAGCAAGGCCGGAGGCCACTATCACGCAAGGGGTTAAAGAAGGGTTGGAGGAAGAGCAGATAGGAGTGGCAAGGGAAGGGATGTGGTGAAAGAGAAAGACAGTTGGTCGATCAAGGCAAGGGAGCCACAGAAGATCCGGAACGAGAGCAGATAGGAATGAAAAATGAAAGGATGTGGAGAAGGTCGATCAAGGCAAGGAGGCCACAGAAGATCCGGAACGAGAGCAGATAGGAATGAAAAATGAAAGGATATGGAGAAGGTCGATCAAGGCAAGGGGGCCACAGAAGATCCGGAACGAGAGCAGATAGGAATGAAAAATGAAAGGATGTGGAGAAGGTCGATCAAGGCATGGGGGCCACAGAAGATCCGGAACGAGAGCAGATAGGAATGAAAGATGAAAGGATGTGGAGAAGGGAAGTGGATAGATCAAGGCAACTGGAGATGTCGATTGACGCTACACTTAAACCGTTGGAGATTGTATTTGTCAGGGAAACAGTAATAGGGAAGGGAGTTCCATAAAATACTTTTCAATTGCAGTCGATGAGAATACAGACTTAAGTGACACTGCACAACTTCCTCTATTTGTGAGAGGAATGACTTCAACTTTTCAGAACTTTGAAGAATTTATTCCTACGAAGGAAACCATAAGCAGTACAGACATCTTTGAAACTTTGCTGCAAATGATATCAGAAATGAAGTTTGATTTTTCGAAGCTAACTGGCATCACAACTGAAGATGCCCCAGCAATGGTAGGATATAAAAAGATGTGTTGAATTACTACATGAACATATGGAAAGCCTTGGAATCACTCTTGTTGTTAAAATTCATTGCATTATACATCAAAAGACATTGTGTACCAAGTTTTTAATTTTAAGAATGTTATGGATATTGTTGTGAAAGCCGTGAATCTCGTCCTATCTCATCGTCAGTTTTTGCCAGATACTGAGGCAGAGTTGGGTGACCTGCTTATTTCTGCGATTTACGCTGGCTTAGCCGAAGATCAACGCTAAAAAGAGTACTTGACTTACACAAAGAGCTGGCGATATTACCTGAAAAATTATTTTATAGGATTGGAGACCTTAGTTCTCAATCAGCCCATGTCATTTTGTAGAGAAATAAATTGACTTCATTTTCATACCAGTTTCATTATTCTATCTGGTCTAAAACTTGTTTTATAGGATTGGAGACCTTACTTATCAATCAGCCCATGTCATTTTGAAGAGAAATAAATTGACGTCATTTTCATACCAGTTTCATTATTCTATCTGGTCTAAAGCTTGTTTTATAGGATTGGAGACCTTACTTATCAATCAGCCCATGTCATTTTGAAGAGAAATAAATTGACTTCATTTGGATACCAGTTTAATTATTCTATCTGGTCTAAAACTTGTTTTATAGGATTGGAGACCTTACTTATCAATCAACCCATGTCATTTTGAAGAGAAATAAATTGACTTCATTTTCATACCAGTTTCATTATTCTATCTGGTCTAAAGCTTGTTTTATAGCATTGGAGACCTTACTTATCAATCAGCCCATGTCATTTTGAAGAGAAATAAATTGACTTCATTTGGATACCAGTTTAATTATTCTATCTGGTCTAAAACTTGTTTTATAGGATTGGAGACCTTACTTATCAATCAGCCCATGTCATTTTGAAGAGAAATAAATTGACGTTATTTTCATACCAGTTTCATTATTCTATCTGGTCTAAAACTTGTTTTATAGGATTGGAGACGTTACTTATCAATCAGCCCATGTCATTTTGAAGAGAAATAAATTGACTTCATTTGGATACCAGTTTAATTATTCTATCTGGTCTAAAACTTGTTTTATAGGATTGGAGACCTTACTTATCAATCAACCCATGTCATTTTGAAGAGAAATAAATTGACTTCATTTTCATACCAGTTTCATTATTCTATCTGGTCTAAAGCTTGTTTTATAGCATTGGAGACCTTACTTATCAATCAGCCCATGTCATTTTGAAGAGAAATAAATTGACTTCATTTGGATACCAGTTTAATTATTCTATCTGGTCTAAAACTTGTTTTATAGGATTGGAGACCTTACTTATCAATCAGCCCATGTCATTTTGAAGAGAAATAAATTGACTTCATTTGGATACCAGTTACATTATTTTGTCTGATTTAAATCTTATTTTATAGGATTGGAGACCGCACGTATCAATCAATCCTCGAGTGTATGTATTAAAGTGATATCGCTATCGCAGCCATTCAGATTAAAACTTAACCACGATGACCATAACACAAAATAATCCTTCGAATTATTTAATAATTCTTAGAACATAACCAATATTTTTGTGACAACCTTTTTCTTCTTGCTTTTGTTAAAATAGTTTTTTTCATCAATTTATTCTCCCGTTGTATTCTATCCTACAAACCACAAATTCTGGGCCGGGGAGTGACTTGTGGCTTCAACAGGTCTTATATTAACCACTTTTTGTCGCTATATGCAAGAAAATGGTTTCTTTTTCTTTACTCACACTGAGTACACCTGATGCAGGCTGATGAATAAATTGGTCCAAATTTTGCGTTAACAACAGCAAATATACGAAGAAAGATTCCATTGTCAGAAAATCATTGGCTATGTTAAGTTGTCATAAGGTCAGAGACAATATATTCACAAGAACAACGAAAAATAAAATGGAGGAAAAAAATGCACAGAAAGTTATATTTAAAATAATATTTATTAAAAAGTCTATACAAATCAATAAATAAAGTAAGTAAAAAAGCTCGATATGTACATTTGCGCCATTTTATATGCTTATTCGACCCACCAGCCATTTTTATTCCTTTATTTGTTAATATTAAGGTAGCGTCGCCTGCAACAGCTTGCTTAAATATTACACTTGGGAAGACATTTTGATTTTTATTGTCTATTGAATTAGATTTCACAGTTAGTTCTATATAATTTGGGTGCGCTGAGCACGAATTTTTAATCGGTTTTGATCTGTCAGGCCCTGATTTTGCTCAACTATGAACCTAACTAGGTTTCACCTAGGCGGATCGCCAGGGTACGCCGGCCGTACTCTGACGATCCGGGTAAGTGACACCTAGGTAAGTTTGCCTGGCTCTTTAGGTTTAGAGTTAGATTTGCTCTACTTCGTGTATTGAGCACTTTGCTTAGTTACTTTTGCTTTACTCGTTTTGGAGTTTTTTTTCTTTGGACTCTGAGCTTCGATTCTGGACGAATGTTTTCGCCTCAATTACATGTTCCTAGTTCTTTCTTTTTTATCCCTTATTTTCCTTGGTCATTGGTTTGTTCAATTACAAGCCAAAATAACTAACGTTTTTCCAGACGAGTATAATTACTTATATATATATATATATATATATATATGTGTGTGTGTGTGTGTGTGTGTGTGTGTGTGTGTGAATATATATGTGTGTGTGTGTGTGTGTGTGTGAATATATATGTGTGTGTGTGTGTGTGGGTGAATATATATATATGTGTGTGTGTGTGTGTGTGTGAATATATATATATGTGTGTGTATATATATGTGTGTGTGTGTATATATATGTGTGTATATATATATATTTATATATATATATAAGATTATAATAAAAACATGTTGAAGTTGAAATCGCTACACAAAACCTTTCATGTTTCAATACTTCTTCAGCGATGATACGTAACTGAAGAAGTCCAATCAAACTATTGAAACTTGAAAGCCTTTGTGTAGCGATTTCAATATGCTTTTATTATAATCTCTTATAATAAAAATAATAATAATATATTGCCCTACTTAGTATTAAGCACTTTTTAAAAAGTAAATGCTACGAACAGTGGAATTTTACTCTAAATGTTTTTCTCTCATTTAATATATATATATATATATATATATATATATATATATATATATATATATATATATATATATCGCACTAAAATATTTACATTTTTATCGTTTTTATCCCATTTTGATATTAGTAAATTAATCTGAAATACAGAATTTTAGAATTTTCTCAAGCGTTCCTGTTTCCTGTAAAATATTCTAGAGGGACAACTAAAATATATAAAAGTTCAGGCATTAGCATAATTTAGAATTGGCATATGATTTAGTGAGTAATTTTGTCATCGTGATTTAATAGTTGATTTAATTAGACGTAATTTATATTGTACCTACTTATCTGTGTTTCTAGTTTAATTTTATAGATTGTAAGTACCTAGATATGGTCGATTTGTTAGGAAGCTGACTTTTTGATGTTATTGGTCTGCGTGCGTCTGGCCCAAACCTTTTGAATGAAATTAGGTAGACAGAACTCTTGGGGGCCGTCGATGACTTAGCTAGCACGAAGTCACAAGTCATCATGGCCGAGTGCTTCAGCGTGCTGGCCTTGTTCAAATTGTTGACCACGCTAGATAACACGCTTCTCTACTAGAAACTAACTGAGGTCTGCTCAGCATAGTTGAAGTATAAACTACAAATGGGCTCTGTGGGTGTTGAATAAACACAAAATGCGCCCGAGCAAGCGTCTGCAATAGGGATTGACTACGCGCCCTAGTAGACGGGTATCCGCGAATAAGAGTGGCCAGCCATTAACATTATTAAGTACCTATTCCATAGGTATTTAAGTACCTATGTTCCTATTTAAACTAAGGCAAGAATTTTCGATGGTCTACAATTAAGAACATTATTTAAAGACGGTAGTTTTCCTAATGTCATAAGTGAACGTGAAAAATGTCTGGTTGTCATTCGTGGACTTGACAGAAATCATTTTAGGCAATTATAAAGCAGATAACTACGAAGAAATCGTAAGGGACAACAAAGAGGTTGCAATATGAACGTAAAAATGAATTTTTTGAACAGCCATCTTGACCAGTTTCCAAGTAATTTAAGTGATGAACAAGGGGGAGAGATTCCATCAAGATATCAAAATTATGGAGGAATGGGAGCAAGACCGCTGGGATTGCCACATGATGGCGGGTGGCTGTCCTTAGCGAGCGTGTGGTCGACGTCAACGCGGCCGTCGGACGCGTAGCTGAGGTAGGTAAGCGAGCCGAGTCTGCAAGACTCTCTCTCGCGATTGAATAGTCATCTTACGCGTAGCTGTGATAGGCGAGCCGAGTCTACGTTCGACAGCAAGACTCTTCCGCGCGATTGACTTGTCCTCTTACGCATAGCTGTGATAGGCGAGCCGAGTCTACGTTTGGCAGCAGGACTCTCCCTCGCGATTGACTTGTCCTCGTAAAAGAAATTGTAAGGTCCTACAAACAGTTAGCTTGCAATATAAGCTTACTTTTTTTTGAATAGCCATCCTGACCAATTTCCAAATAATTTAGGTGATATTCCCCCAAGATATCAAAATTATGGAGGAACAACCCCCAAACCGCTAGGATTCCTACATGATGCCTGATTACTGCAGGTGCTTGATAAGAGACCTATCATCAACAAGTAAATACTCTAGAAAATCTTATAAAAGAGTTTTTGCCACGATGAATGATATCTACATTATTTACATTATTCGGACCGTCATCCTTCATTGCTATATTCACAACGTTTCGGCCGATGTACGCTCCGGTCTTCTTCAGGTGATGGGAATTTCGAATCGAACCCTTTAATTCCTCCATCGAGGTGGGGGGGTAGATTGGTCTAGTTCCACGTGCCCTGCCTCTTCCGGTTGTCTCAGTTATTTCCCTTTAACTTACCTCTCCAAGTTTTTTTTTCACCACTGCTATAGGCTGGTATTGAACTCGCAACTCCTTGGGTCTAGTCGCTGGATCTAACCAACGCCTCTATCCACTGGGCCATGTGACCTTGAGGAGATCAGGAAGAGGCGCGGCGCGTGGAACTAGAATAATCTACCCTGGGTGGACGAAATAAAAGGTTTGGTTCGAAATTCCAATCACCTGAAGAAGATAACAGTCCGAATAATATAACTAAACATAATACCTCATTTCAGAGATATAGACAGATACTGAAAAATGTCTGTTTTTTTTTAAAATTTTATTTCAAGCCATGTCTATCGTTATAATTTAATTCTACTGTAGTTTTATAAAATTTGTATTCATGTAACTTGAAAAAAGAATTAACACTGACTTAGTTTTTAATCCTAATATGAAAAATCTGGAAAATGCCACATAGGCTGTTGATAAAAATCAAGACCTGATAGCGCCAGAGTTGATATTCGTGTTCAGCATGCCCAAATTTCCATAGAACCAAGCATCAGATATCATTCAATAAAATGTGTTCCCCATTGATTAAAATTTTATCAACCTTGGGTACTGTCGCCAGCAACAGTTGCCCTACGTTATAAAAACTTCCAACCCAGGAAGATTTTGTCAGTTTTAAAAAACAAAAAACAAAACAAAAGGTTTTTAACCATCCGTTAGTACCGTGGGGCATTGTCACAGCGTTAGTACCGTTGGGTTTTCAAACATCCCATTTAAAATATTATAGATACATTATTTAGATCTTAATTTTCTTGTTATATATTGTCTTGAGTTTTTTTTCTGGATTTTATAGAATAAATAAAAACGAAAAATATCAGATTAAATGGACAATATTAAAAAAAAATGAATATTTAGTTTCAAATTTTCAAATATGCAAAAAAAAGTTGTATTTTATTTTCAGTACACAAAGAAAACTGCTTTGAATTGGCACCAATATTTCGATTAAAATGAGAAATGGTATTGCAGTTACTTAACAAAGGTATTTAGAAAGTTACTTGACTAATAGTAATAATATGACTTTCGGATTGCTAAATGGGGTGCTTAAACATGCCATGGTACTAACGGAGAGTTAAATACAATCTATCTCTAATTCGCTGGGACCGATTTCGTTGCTATGGTGTTGAACTGAGATGGGTTGTTTTTGACACTGGTCAACAACTGGTCATACGTTGGGTAACTGAGAATGTATTTCTTGAACGGCTGACTGCTCAGCGAGTGGAGATACTGTGACTGGTGTGACGCGCTCTCCCCGATACTGATCAAGAAAAGTTTCGAGCCGTCTTGCTTCAGTTTACCGGCTTCCCTCAACAGGTCTGATGTAATTGCTGTCACAGATGGGTCGACAAACAGGACGGCAATCTGGTTCCCGACGAGGCCTTTCTTTGTGTTCTCAACGGCACGCTCGTTCAATTCTTTCCTCATTTCATTGACGACGTCCGCTAAAGTGGGGAGATTCATGCCACTGGTTACATTGCTGCCAATGTCCGAGGGTTTCTTGTCCATCAGGGAAGTGACCGGAACGTTGAAATTCTCTGGGCAATAAGCGTAGGAGACAACAGCAAAATGACCGTAATCGGTGTATGGGAGCAGGTTATCGATAAATTGTTGGATAATATGTGCCCTGTAGGCTCCCATAGAAACCAGATCATAACCAAAAGACACAGTACCTGTGAGAGAAAAAGAAGAGAAAATATTTAAAAATGTGTATAGAAATATGTATCTATTCATATCTATCTATCTATCTAAGTCTATACCTATTTATCTAAGTGTATTCCTATCTATCTATCTATCTATCTATCTATCTATCTATCTATCTATCTATCTATCTATCTATCTATCTATCTAAGTCTATTCCTATCTGTCTATCTAAATCTATCTATCTATCTATCTATCTATCTATCTATCTATCTATCTATCTAAGTCTATTCCTATCTATCTATCTATCTATCTATCTATCTATCTATCTAAGTCTATTCCTATCTATCTATCTATCTATCTATCTCTGGACTGTATTCGAATATCAAAGATTTTAGAAACATATACAACGATGTTAGTGTATGAATGTATATCCATAATGAAATATACGCGTAAGAGAATAAAACCAAAGCAATGTCATACATACTTGAATCGTCTCTCTGCAGGGGTTCTGGGGAGGTTGTGGTTGGTTCTTCGGTTGTCGTAGTTGAAGCAGGTGTAGTGGTAGTTGTGGTAGGCGGCAAAGTTGTGGTTGTGGCTGTTGTTGCCATTGTGGTTGTCGTAGGAATTGGGGTCGTTGTCGTTGTGGTAGTTGGAGCTGTTGTCGTTGTGGTAGTTGGAGCTGGTGTCGTTGTCGTTGTGGTAGTTGGAGCTGTTGTCGTTGTGGTAGTTGGAGCTGGTGTCGTTGTTGTGGTGGTAGTTGGAGCTGGTGTCGTTGTAGTTGTCGTGGGCGGGATGGTGGGAGTTGGTGTCGTTGTGGTGGTGGTGGTAGTTGTCTTGGGAGTTGTAATCTCAATGTCTGAAAAGAAATATAGTATTGAAGGTTTAATCTTTACAGTACGCGTGAAGGAATTTACCACACACATACGCGCGCGCACACACACACACACACACACACACACACACATATATATATATATATATATATATATATATATATATATATATATATAGTGCTGTTCGATAAAAGTAACTCACCTGATTTTTTTTACTTAAAATTTTTTTCGCCTATTGTTTTTTGGGGTCAAACTAATTTTTAAACTTACTAATATAAAGACCCCTTCCCGACCACCTAGTAAAAAAGTTTACTCACCCTAAGGTATTCTATTGATAATTATAATTTTGGATATAAATGAGATTTAGGGAAAAACTCTGTGCAAAAAAAGTGACTCACTCATTTCCTGCAACTAGTAATCAATAGAAACATAACCGAACAGTTTTAAATAAAGAATAATAGAGGTATAATTTATTTATAATAGGTAATATAGTTCGAAATATTTAATAATATATGGGTCCTCCTTTATTTTGAATAACCTTTTCAACCCTTTTTGGCATTGACTTGATTAGGTTCTGGCAAATCTCATCTCCAAGCATTGATTTCCATTCGGATATGAAATTCACAATCAAATCCTCTATGTTGCTCAACTGCTTTCTCGAGAGCCTGTACTTTATAATGCTCCATAAGTTTTCTATGGGGTTGAGGTCAGGAAATTGGCGCGGCCATGTCATAACAGTCACCTGCTTCTCATCAAAGTATTCCTTCATAAATTTTGATTTGTGACAGGGACTATTATCCTGCATAAAAATGAGCTTGGTGGGGTCGATTTGAACCCTTTCAACAGAAAGACTCTAAAATTCTCTTGTACTGCTCGCTCTTGAGGGGCTTTTCAATAGGTTTTAAGAAACCAGTTCCATGAAAAGAAAAGCATCCCCAGAACATTATACTGAACGGATGCTTGACGGTACTTACTGCTAAATTCAAAGAGCTTTCAAAGCTTCTTCTTCGGATTTTAGATCGCTTATCCTTTGAATTTAGCTCAACTTTCGTTTCATCGGAGAAGACAACATTTAGTAAAAAAAAATCCGGTGAGTCACTTTTATTGAACAGCACTATATATATATATATATATATATATATATATATATATATATATATATATATATATATGGTGTAACACCAAAATTTTCCAAATTGAGTTACACCAAAATTGTCCATACCACAAATTTTTCAATATAAAAAAAACAACTCTAAACTAATTGAGTTTCTTTTCTCCAGCTTTTCAGATAAGACATTTCGCCATCTTGATTCCATTTGTCGTAAGAATCACTGTAAAACCCTTTGAGTTATTCAAATAGAAAGAGAACAGGTTAAAATCGTTTTGTGTCAGCTCCACTGTCTTTCCTACTGAGCAATGGTGAGAGGAAAGAGACCATTCAGGCCTGCAGTAATGGTACCAACATTCATACTCTGGCTTCCATCTTCAAAGTCCATTCAAGAACAATCAAGAGAACGGCGAATAAGTTTTAAAAAGAGGGAACAGTAGAGAAGAAAACTGGACCAGGAAGTCACAACAGGAATAGTGATCATCATTTCAACTTAGAGATAAAGAGATCAATTAGAAAAGATCCAACTCAATCCATATGGCGTTTGGCACGTGAGAGAAGAGTTTCAACTATGATAGTCCAAAATCAGTGAAAAAAAACTTGCAAATGAAATCGTACGTGAAACGTGTTAAGCTTGTTACTCTAGGACAGAAACTTAGGTAGTTAGAGAGGACGAAGGTCATCTTGAATAAGTTGGAAAATCATCCTGGAATAATATTTATGTATTTGAACTTAATTTCAATCCTTCTTAAGTTTCCATGATGCTTATTTGGGATGTTGATGTCCGGCGTTGATTTGGGATATTGAATTATGACGTTGATTCGGGGCAATTATTCGAGACGTTTATTTAGAATGTTGATTCGGGACGTTTATTTGGGATGTTGATTTGGTACGTTGCTTTGCAACGTTGATTCGGGACGTTGATTCCGAACTTTGATGTGCGACCTGGATCGAGACGTTTATTTTGGACGTTGATTCGGGTCGTTTATTTGGGACGTTTATTTGGGATATTGATTCGAGTCGTTTATTTGGGGCATTAATTCTAGTCGTTTATTTGGGACGTTTATTTAGAATATTGATTCGAGTCGTTTATTTGGGACGTTTATTTAGGATATTGATTCGAGTCGTTTATTTGGGACATTGATTCGAGTCGTTTATTTGGGACGTTTATTTGGCATAATGATTCGAGTCGTTTATTTGGGACATTGATTCGGGTTGTTTATTTGGGACGTTTATTTGGGATATTGATTCGGGCCGTTTATTTGGGATATTGATTCGGGCCGTTTATTTGGGACGTTGATTCGGGTTGTTTATTTGGGATATTGATTCGAGTGGTTTATTTAGGACATTGATTCGGGAGGTTTATTTGGGACGTTGATTCAGGTCGTTTATTTGGAACGTTGATTCGGGTCGTTTATTTGGGACGTTCATTTGGGATATTGATTCGGGAGGTTTATTTGGGACGTTGATTCGGGCCATTTATTTGGGACGTTGATTTGGAATGTTGATTCGGGACGTTGATTCAGCTCACAATAAAAATAATCCAATATAACGTCGAAGATAAGAAAAGAAATTTTAATTTAAACACACAAATGCTTAAAAAAAGAATAAAAAAAGAAATGATAATACCTTTACATGACTTTATGTTAAAGGTCTTGACAATGCTTTCCAGTGCAGAATAACTAGACACCGTGTACACGTTTTTAGGACGGCTAGCAATACCATACAATTCAGACAAATGATAATAATATCCAACACCAATGGCGTAGACATTGACTCCGAGTTTGTGAAGTTTTTTCGCCTGCTTTCGAGTGGCTTTCGTGTTACTCGACATGCCGTCTGTGATAACGACAACAATGAAGGGGGCAGTAGATGTTTTTAGATGGGAACTAACATCCATTCTGACAAGGCTGAGCGCTTCGGCCGTGTTGGTCTGCCCTTGTCGGTAGGGAATACTGGAAATTGCCCTTTTCAGTTGCTCTTTGTCTGTGTATTTGTCAAGGGAGAATTCCAGGTGGGCATGACTGCTGAAGGTAATGGCACCGACGTGGACTTGGGAGTCTGCTGGGCCGATGTCGAAAGGTTCGACGAGTTTTTCAACAAACTTCAGTTGTTTCTTGTAATCGACAATCCAAACGCTGGTTGAAGAATCCAAAACGAAGATCATGTTGGCTGCTTTACCGGAACAACCTGGAAATATTAAACAAAAGTAGTTATTGATATGAAGCAATCGGATACTCTGATGTGACAAAAGCCATGCTTAGTATCGAGTAGGAATTCCCAACTCAGGCGAAGTACTTCATTTAAGGTTAATTTGATTTATGTAGTGTTATAATATTTTTGAGGAGGCACGGTGGACTAATGGATAGCGGCTCGGATTGAGGAATCGGAGAGCCGAGTTCGAAATATTCAAAATTCTTTTTAAGATACTGGGGGTCGGTGAATTGTAGCATGCTTTTCCATTAATGATTAGGAAATAAAGTTTTAATTAATAACAATATCACTTGACCAATAGAAATTAATAATACATAATTTTAAAAGATTTAAACCTTTATAAATTAATTTCAAAATACAAACAATTCTTGTAAAAATTCATTATTCGTCGAACAATGCTTTTTCTTAACTCTTACGACAATAGTGTTCATAATATATTTTATGCATCAAGACCAAATCTTTTCTAATTAAATAAAGTCTTAGTTTCATTAAATTTTTTTTTACTTTACGATTCAGAGCAGATTTTCTGGAAATGGATTGCTGTTTCATAACAGAAATTGATAATTTAAATTCGCCAAGAATTTGTTTTTAAAGCTAATATAACCATTAAGCCTTACAAAAATGAATTTCTCGAAATTTCATGAAATTAAATCAGTGGGAGGTAACATGCAAAAATAATTTTTCACAGCGATTTAAAAAGAAAAGGATTGTGACGCGGTGGAGTAATAGATAGCGGCTCGGATTGATGAATCGGAGAGTCGAGTTCGAAATCAAGTCAGATCAATTACATTCACTTACGTGCTAATACCCTTGGGAAAGGTATGAATCCACTTCTTCTCCCCCCCAGCTATGGGTAAATAGAAGGACAGACTGGATTCTATAGCTTTGGATGGCAACTGGTCTTCCGCAGAAAGAAATGTCAACCTACTGCGGGGGAAAAATCTGTCTCGTCAGTCATGTATCGAAAGATATATGATCACCTAAACGTGTATCACGCATGGTACATAATTGACTGAGTGTTATTAGTAATGGAAAGGTTTGGATTTTTTACAATGTGTCTGAATGTAGTCGTATTTTACTTATTTCAACAATCTGGTTATTAGCTTATAATTTCATATTTTCATCACACAATGCACTACCATTGTGTAAGGCCGAGATAACCCGTTTTTTTTTGTATAATTTTACAACCGTGTCTTCCTGTGTTGTGGTTGCCGCTAATATTATTACACTTTTTCCAATATAGAGCACTTTGGCTGAAATTGCTGCCACATAATGGTCTGTTGCTCCTCTGTAGACAATTAGGGATCAAATCGTAAATAGAATCTTCAATATTATTGGTCCTAACTTGACATCTCGATTTCAGACACTTTCCCACTGCTGTAATACAGCTTCCCTCTGCCTTTTCTATAAATAATTTCATGGTAACTGGTCTGATGAACTTTCCGCTATGATACCTAGACTTTATGAATTTAAGCGCAGTAGTAGATTGGCAGCAAGGTCTCATCATTTTACAATTGAAATGGCTAGATGAAACCGTAAGTTCTATGCTAGCAGTTTCTTCTCTCACACTTCTCCATTGTGGAATTCTCTTCCGGCTTATTGATTTCCAGTTAAATTTGATCTTCAAAAATTTAAATGCAACGTCAATCGTTATCTTCTGTCTTCTTAATTCTTGTTCTTTTATTGTCTTCTCTCCTTAATAGTAGCTTTTCTCATATTCTCTAACACTTAGTAACCCCTTTGCGCCCTAGTGGCTTTATTTCCTTTGATCTTCAAAAATGCAAATGCAATGTCAATCGTTACTTTCTGTCTTCTTAATTCTTGTTCTTTTATTGTCCTCTCTCCTTAATAAAATTTTTCTTTTTTAATTTACGCACACTAATCCCTTGCGTCTTAGTGGCTTTATTTCCTTGAATGGAGTGAAATGATTAAACAAAAATGATAACTCCTCATTTTAAAAAATTATTCTAATTAATATTATTTTCCAATACACTTTCGATAAAGCAAATTTCTTTATTTTGAATTACTGAGAAATTTAGACTATCAAAGCTGAATTATTTCATAAATTTCTTTAAAGAGAACAATAACAGAATTGGTTATTTTTTTAACGCATTTTTAAAAATTTACGTTGTGTTTTTGGCGGGAATAATAAGTGCAGTACTTACGTGTAATAAATGGAAAACTGGAAACAAACTTGATCTGAAAAAATAAGTAAAATATGTGTTAAATATGATATTGTAAAGTGCTTTTAATATTGTGAAGGGCGCAGGTTCGAGTCCTACCGAGGAGCGCATCTTTCAAACATTCAGGCCGGTAGGCGAAAATGAATAAATATACTGTTTAATAAATAAATCAGGGCGTCTACTCAAACACGGGTAACCACTAAAAATAAGGTTTAAAGGGATAAAATTTATCAGATTAATAAAAAATCGATTCTAATATTTACTTTGTTTACGTTTGGACATAGAATTTTGCAGATATGAAGAAAAATAATTGTTGAATCAAACTTTCTAATTTTGGCTTCAATAAATGGATTTTATGGAAAATAAAATCTACTAGTGATGAACTCTAACCTACTCCAATCTCTACCTACACCAGAAACTTTTATTTAGTCCAAGACGCGTTGGCGGGGGGGGGGTAGATTGTTCTAGTTCCACGTGCCATGACTCTTCTGGATATCTTAGTTTCAGTTAATTTCATTTACAGTGCTGTTCGATAAAAGTGACTCAACTGATTTTTTTTTTACTGAATATTCTCTTCTCCGATGAAACGGAAGCTAAATTCAAAGGATAACCGATCTAAAATCCGAAGAAGAAGCTTTGAAAGCTCTTTGAATTTAGCAGTAAGTATTGTCAAGCATCCGTTCAGTATAATGTTCTGGGGATGCTTTTCTTTTCATGGAACTGGTTTCTTAAAACCTATTGAAAAGACCCTCAGGAGCGAGCAGTACAAGAGAATTTTAGAGTCTTGTCTGCTCCCTTCTGCTGAAAGGGTGCAAATCGATCCCACCAAGCTCATTTTTATGCAGGACAATGCTCTCTGTCACAAATCAAAATTGATGAAGTAATACTTTGATGAGAAGCAGGTGAGTGTTATGACATGGCCGCCCCAATCTCCTGACCTCAACCCCATAGAAAACTTATGGAGCATTATAAAGTACAGGCTCTAGAGAAAGCAGTTGAGCAACAAAGAGGATTTCATTGTGAATTTCATATTCGAATGGAATTCAATGCTTGGAGATGAGATTTGCCAGGACCTAATCAAATCAATGGCAAAAAGGATTGAAAAGGTTATTCAAAATAAAGGAGGACCCATAGATTATCAAATATTTCGAACTATATAACCTATTATAAATAAATTATACCTCTATTATTCTTTATTTAAAGCTGTTCGGTTATGTTTCTACTGATTACTTGTTGCAGGAAATAAGTGAGTCACTTTTTTTGCACAAAGTTTTTCCCTAAATCTCATTTATATCCAAAATTATAATTACCAATAGAAATACCTTAGGGTGAGTAAACCTTATTTTACGAGGTGGTTGGGAAGGGATCTTTATATTAGTGAAATTAAAAATTAGTTTGACCGCCAAAAACATTAAGCGAAAAAAACGTTTAAGTAAAAAAAAAATCAGGTGAGTCACTTTTATCGAACAGCACTGTAGTTACCTAACTCATCAGTTTTTTGTTCAGCTCTGCTCTGGCCAGGTATTGAACTAACAACTAGTCCGGATCTGACATCTCGTCTATAGCCACTTTCTCACAGATGTGGTGTGGCTTCCCTCTACCTTTTCTACAAATAATTTCATGGCAACTGCTCTGACGAACTACTTTCACTGGTATCCTAACTCCATGAATTGAAGCGTGCTACTAGGTTGGCATTTCGGTCCCAACCTTTCACTGTCGAAGCAGTTAAATGTAACCGCCTCTTCTACTCCAACAACTTCTTCCTTCGCACTTCCCGACAGTGGAACTCCCTTCCTCTTACTTGCTTCCCTGATAGCTATAATCTTCAAATATTCAAATGTAATGTCAATCGACATCATCTGATGCCTTGATCCTGATCGGCGTCCTTCTCTATATCCTTTCCCCAAACACCCCTCTTTACTCTTGCTCTCACTCTCTGTAACCCCTTACGTGCTAGTGGTACACCGTTCTTGCTTGGGGGTGATATGTTTAAAACAAGAAAAGAAAAGTCACTGGAATACTTCGGCCAACGCCCAGTGGATAAAAACGTTGATTGAATAATCCAGTGATTTGACTAAATAAACAATTCGGTTCGTAATTCCAGCAAATATCACCTGAAGAAGGCCGAAGCGTTCAACGACCGAAACATCGTGAATATGACAATAAAGATGATGACAACAGTCAGAACAATGTAAATAGTGTAAATAGGTACAATACCTCATCTCAGAAATGTAGACAGACCTTGACAAGGCCGGGCATACAACGGCTGAAACGTTGTTATGACAATAAAAATTAGGACAAAAGTCCGAACAATGTAAATAGGTAAATTATCTCATCTCAGAAATGTAGAGAGATCCTGAAGAAGGCCAGGTGTACAACGGCCGAAACGTTGTGAATAAGACAATAAAGATGAGGACAAAAGTCCGAACAATGTAAATAGGTAAATTATCTCATCTCAGAAATGTAGAGAGATCCTGAAGAAGGCCAGATGTACAACGGCCGAAACGTTGTGAATAAGACAATAAAGATGAGGACAAAAGTCCGAACAATGTAAATAGGTAAATTATCTCATCTCAGAAATGTAGAGAGATCCTGAAGAAGGCCAGGTGTACAACGGCCGAAACGTTGTGAATAAGACAATAAAGATGAGGACAAAAATCCGAACAATGTAAATAGGTAAATTATCTCATCTCAGAAATGTAGAGAGATCCTGAAGAAGGCCAGGTGTACAACGGCCGAAACGTTGTGAATATGACAATAAAGATGAGGACAAAAGTCCGAACAATGCAAATAGCGCAAATATTTAAAATTCAGTTACTGTATTTGCTTAGGACAAATTTTGAAAACCGGAAGTGCGTTGTGGTATAAAAGTTAACGATCTCGGAATGAGAAATCGGTGGTCCGCTTTTGAATCTCAGTCGGGTTCGTTATGTTCACTTACGCGTAAAATATGGTTTGAATAGCAGGACAGGCTGAGTCCTATAGCCTTGGTTGGCAACCAGTCTACCATAGAAAGAAAACGCCAACCTACTGCGGGAATATCTTCTGCCTAGTCAGTCATGAATCGAAAGAGACATGATCGCCCAAGCGTGTATCACGTATGGTACTTAACGGACTGACTGTTGTTATCATGGTTGAATAGCAGGGTAGACTGGTTCCTATAGCCTTGGTTGGCAACCAGTCTACCAAAGAAAGAAACGGCAACCTACTGCGGGAAAATCTTCTGCCTAGTCAGTCATGAATCAAAAGAGACATGATCGCCCAAGCGTGTATCGCGTATGGCACTTAACTGACTGACTGTTGTTATCATGGTTGAATAGCAGGGTAGACTGGGTTCTATAGCCTTGGTTGGCAACCAGTCTACCATAGAAAGAAACGGCAACCTACTGCGGGAATATCTTCTGCCTAGTCAGTCATGAAAGAGATATGATTACCCAAATATGTATCGTGTATAGCATTTAACTGACTGTTGCTACATTTAAGTTTAAATTAATAAGTTCTCCTTTCTTTGTTTATTAATTAAATATTATTTCTTTTTTAAATAATTTGAATTCTATATTTGACCAATTTAAAAAAAAAATGTAAGTAAAGCGACATAAAAAAAAACATTTACAAAAAAATCGTCAACAATGCGAAATTTTGCAAAACTATGTTAAGATGAATTTAATCCCCAGGGATCGTAAAATTGCTTCATTAAACTTTTTTAAAAATTCCACGTGTTTTCGCGATGTCTAATTAAATAGATTATTTTTCAGTCTTAAACTAAAGACTTCTTGTTAAATGGTGTAAGTTATATGATGGAGGAGTTCAAACTTAAAACTGAACTTTCTAAACATGTGTAGAGAAAGACTTGAATTATTAACAGTATTGAGCTTTGACCACCGCTTTATCGGTGGCAGAGAAAAATGACGTAATGCCTAGCCACCCGCTGAACAGTGGTCGAGAAAAATGACTTAATGTCCAGCCACAGGTTGAACGGTGGGCAAATACTTGTAACTAGTTGTATATCTACCGTGAATCCTTACATACCAATTATTTGCTAATTTTGACTCAGCAACTGAGGCAGTAGGGTTAAAATTATTCAGGAACGCAGGGCTCAAACGGTTAATAGTAGTTTTTCTCATATTCTCTAACACTCAGTAACCCCTTTGCGTCCTAGTGGCTTTATTGCCTTTGATCTTCGAAAATTTAAATGCAATATCAATCGTTATCTTCTGTCTTCTTAATTCTTGTTCTTTTATTGTCCTCTCTCCTTAATAGTAGTTTTTCTCATATTCTCTAACACTCAGTAACCCCTTTGCGTCCTAGTGGCTTTATTGCCTTTGATCTTCGAAAATTTAAATGCAATATCAATCGTTATCTTCTGTCTTCTTAATTCTTGTTCTTTTATTGTCCTCTCTCCTTAATAGTAGTTTTTCTCATATTCTCTAACACTCAGTAACCCCTTTGCGTCCTAGTGGCTTTATTGCCTTTGATCTTCGAAATTTTAAATGCAATATCAATCGTTATCTTCTGTCTTCTTAATTCTTGTTCTTTTATTGTCCTCTCTCCTTAATAGTAGTTTTTCTCATATTCTCTAACACTCAGTAACCCCTTTGCGTCCTAGTGGCTTTATTGCCTTTGATCTTCGAAAATTTAAATGCAATATCAATGGTTATCTTCTGTCATCTTAATTCTTGTTCTTTTATTGTCCTCTCTCCTTAATAGTAGTTTTTCTCATATTCTTTAACACTCACTAACCCCACAGTAAGGGCTTCATAAAAAATATGTCTTCAAAAAGACATTGATCTACAGTCGAGGTAAAATCGCTTCATCAACATCTTTTTGTTTTTTTACATGTGTTTTGGAGTTATCCAGTTAGAGTAAAAAATATTTTAAAGTATTTAAATAATGATTTTTCGATGAATAGTGTAAAATATATAACGAGGTAAACGAAATAAACTCACTTTATTTTTATACACGATATGCTCATTGGAAACTTTGATCCTCAATAGGTGCTCAACACTTTCGGCCTTGTGCCACATCTAAGCTACGATTAGAATATCATTGGGCATCTCGACGTTGTCTAATGGTTAGTAATCTTGTCTCGCTAGATCAATTACGACTGAGTAGTAATTACCATCTTCCCTAGTGGGTGCTCCAAACTTTCGCCCTTGTGACACATCAAAGCTAGGATTAGAAAATTGAGAACACTTCGATGTAGTTTAATAGCAAGCTTGTCTCGCAAGATCAGTTACGAAGGAGTAGTGAGTTCGATCCTTACTATGTACGTCATGATTCGGTCCTGTGCCACCTGAAACCTAGGCTGAGACAATCGTCATACACAGTGAGATAATTTTTCTGAATTGTCGCCATGAAGAACTTTAATATGTCGCTGATTATCTTCACTATTTAACCACTTTCCCGCCAATTATTTCAGACGAAACTTTTTATTCATTTTTAATATAGTAACTAAGAAACTGCGGTACCTTGAAATACCCGGGCAGGTAGCTAACACCTCCACCAGACGGTATGGTCTGACAATTGTAATAGTTTCAAACTCGGAAAGGCATAAAAGGAATTATGATAAACACGTCTGTAGCTGGTTTTTGAACGTTATATTTGGCCGTGTTTATTCGTCCATGCCTGAAAAAGACACTTTCGGTAAAGACTTATATACACGCCTACACTGGGGATGGGGTTAATTATTAACGAAATATTTCATTGAATTATTTTTTAATATGTACATAAATAAGAATTTTATTTTCAAAAAATGTTTTGAAATTATTTACTTAACTGGATTAAAAACCAAACGTCGCAAATTTTCTTCATCGTCATTTTTTTTTAGATGTTTTTAAAGATGTCTAAATAAAGCATTTCAATTTTAAAATATATAAATAATAATTAAATAGTTAAGAAATTTAGTATCATATATTACCCATATCATGGTTGCGCTTTCAAAAGTCACCTTAAAAGACTGTAATAGGAAAACTGAAGATTTAGCGTTCAAAAGTCATCCCAAAATTAAGTAGAAAATTTTAAAATTAAGTAGGTCTATGCTTTCAAAAGTTACTCCAAATGTCACAAATTAGAAATTTAAAATTTAGTAAGGTTGTGCTTTCAAATATCACCCTAAAACAGACAAATCGAAAATTTATTTAGTAGGGCTATGCTTTCCAAAGTCACCTAAAATGTCACAAGTAAGGAGACTGAAAATTTGGTAGGGCTCTGTATTGAAAAGTTCTCTAAAATTTTATACGTAGGGAGACTGAAAATTTAGTAACGTTTAGCTTTCAAAATTCGTTCCAATATTCACAAAAGAGAAACTGAAAATTTAGTAAGGTTGTACTTTCAAAATTCGCCCTCAAAACCAACAATTTAGTAGGTCTTACCTTTCAAAAGTCTCCCCAAAATTACTAATAGGACAATTTAAAATTTTGTAGGGCTTTCAGTATCTGTCTATATTTCTGAGATGAGGTATTATGTACACTATTTACATTATTCTTTGTCACCATATTTATTATAACGTTTCGGCCTTTGTACGCTCCGGCCTTCATCAGGTGGTTGGAATGTCGAACTGAACCCTTTATTTTGCTCACTGGGGTAGACTGTTCCTCAATGACACATGGCAGATTGGATAAAGGCGTTGGTTAGATCCAGTGAGAGGACCCAAAGAGTGTGAGTTCAATACCCGGTTAAGGTAGTGGAGAACTTGCAGAGGGGAATTAACAGGAGATAACTGACATCCATTAAACATGGCACGTGGAACTAGAACAACCTACCCAGTGAGCGAAATAAAATGTTCAGTTCGACATTCCAACCACCTGAAGAAGGCGGGAGTGTACAACGGTCGAAACGTTGTAATAAATATGGCGACAAAGATTAGGAAAATAGTCCGAATAATGTAAATAGTGTTAGTAGGGCTTTGCTTTCATAAGCCATCTCAAAGATTACAAGTAGGGAAATTTAGAATTTAATAGGGTTTTTCTTTCAAAAGTCAGAAGTAGGGGAAATCAAAATATAATAGAGTTGCGTTTTAAAAGTATTCAAATATTTCAATCCTCCTGTGGGAAAGCGATTTAATACCGAACTCACTGTAGCAGTAATATTGTGCAAGACGTGCTTGCAAAGAATTACACCGAAGAATTTCACAAGTAGCTCTTTCCAAAGATTAGTTAGTCCGGAGGTTTCCAAATTGGTTTGTCGCGACAATTTAGTGAAATTAATTGCCCGTTTTCTTTTATTATTCACTAAATATTTTATTAACACCTCTCTCTCTCTCTCTCTCTCTCTCTCTCTCTATATATATATATATATATATATATATATATATATATATATATATATATATATATATATATATATATATATAAATGATATATTTATTTGGGTTGGCTCACAGCACTTAATGCATCGTAAAAAGAAGTTTATTTTTTCGTGCGTGCCCAAATGAAAAATCTTTGAGAAGAAAACGGCTTTGGAACGTTAATCCTAAACCATAATTGCTTTATAAACTTTTTAAATTTTATTTATTTCAAATGATTTGGAGGTGTCCAATTTAAGTCAAAAAAGAAACTTAAAAATATTTAAATAACAATTTGTGATATATGACGTAAATTATACGTCAGAGGGAAATTAAAACCTTTTTTTTTTTTTCATAGACTGATTTTATTTGCTTACGACAGCATTCCAGACTAGCCTACAGCGACATTTTTGTGTAATTAAAAACCAGTTCTTTCTTAAATTAACTTTTTTTTTTCATTCAATATTTCTATTTATATAAATATTGAATTATATATTCGGTTTCCGTAACAAAATGTAAGTAATATTTCGCAAAAAAAAAAAAAAAAAAATTAAAATAAAAAATATTTTTAAAAACTGTGTCACTGATGTAAAATATTTTGAAATTCATCTGACAAGGCTATTTATGTGAGACTAGCAGCATAGCCCGGCGTTGCCCGTGCTTGATTCAAAAATTGTACGACTCATACAACAATCGTTATCACTTGACTTGAAATATTTTGCCCTTCCTTGCCTTTAAAGGAGTGCCCTTTGCCGTGCTGATGTTGCTACATGCCTTACTTCTTGCCTATTTCACACTGCGAATTTTTTCTAAGCTCTATACTAAACATTAAATCTGTTACGAAAAAAGAACTAAACAAAATGAACACAAAACGATCAGCTTTAAAAAAGGACTCGTAACTGGAAAAAGCGAATGAAAAAAGAATGTTAACAACAAATATTTTTTCACACCCAACCCAGTTCTGCGGAATTAGAATCAGCGTTGAGTTTAAGCAAGCGAATGAACCAATTGGAGTAAAGTGCCATGCAGATTTAAATTTTTTCCACTTGTGACGAATGCAGCTATCGATTTTTTTTTTGCATGCTAGCATGCTAGTTAACATTCGTGTCAGTCACGCTGGCCAATATAATCTTCCTGTCTATTCGTGACAGCCAGCTATAGGCTCTGACTCTGGCCAGTAGAAAATGGCCGCAAACTACATGAAAACTGCCGTAGAAGCATGAAAAAATCGATTATTTCCACTATCGATGGGAGTTGGGAAATGCAAAGTCGGTATTGGGCTTGCTGCTAACTTGGAGCATGTGCATGTAAATTTTGGTGCAAATCCGTCGAAAATTGCGGCCGTGCATTCGTTACACACACATACACACACGCCCTGCCTTTTATAGATAGAGATATTGAGAACTGAGCTACTACGGGAATAATAACTTATGACATTCATGAGCAAACTGCGGTCCTCGGCCCACAGGAGACTTGATTACCATTCTGAATGCTATGCTTAATTCAATGAGGAAAATAACATTATTAAAATATGCTTTGCTCTCTTTTGTCCGCGCTTGTTCACTTACGCGTTCTCATACATAATGACATCCATAAATAATAATTAACTACAATGGTTCTTGAGTTTTTTAACTTTTTCGATGACGGTAACCTTGTCAGCATTTTAAACAATTAGCGGTTTTCACTAAGGAAGCTCATAAGCGTAAACACCTTTTGCTTCAGAAACGTTAATGAAAATTATTTTTCTCTAGACAATGAATATCAAATATCTTTTTCTTCTTTTATGTGACGTATCCCTTTAGGATGTAGGCGATCATGGCTCTTCACTTCTTCCAGTCCCTTGTAGCTCTCAATAAGATTTGTCTTTTTGTTATTTCTCCCAGACCCTGTTCTGCCATCCACTTGCTTAAGCCTGTTAATTATGTCACACATTGCTTTCCCTTGTCCCGCTTTCTCTCTATGCGCCCTGTGAGTATCAGATTTTCCAAGCCCACTGTTTCTGAATGAATTAGAAAGAAATCAAACGTACCAATTCAGTTTTTTTAAGTATAGTAGGATTCTTATCTCCAATGAAAAAAATCGAACTTTCACCATTTCGACAAAGTATGAGACAACTGCTTATTTACCAGCAATATATTTTTGTAAAAAAAATATGACTATCAATAAAAATTTGGTCGACATTAAATAACCCATTGAGGTTGATATGTCATAAAGCAAAACAAACCAAACCAAACAAGGTTATAAAAGCAGAATATATGTAAGGAAAAATGAATTGGACGTGGTAGAATGAAAGTGTTTGGAAATTTGAATATACTTTCGGCCTTGTGCCACATGTAAGCTACGCTTGAAAAATCACCACAAAGCCCTCAGGTTCGGGACCTTCAGTGAGGATCGAACACTAGACTTCTTAGAAATGGTCAAACAAAATAACGTCCCTAACGACCGATTCCATTTAGATTTGCCAAAAATGCTTGCAAAGACATAAATATGTTGCACCCAGTGAGGATCAGACTCGCGTCATTTTAGAAATGGTCGAGCAGATGAGCTCGTTAACCATTGTTCCACATCGAGGAACCCCCCCAAAAGATTACAGCGCTTAATTTGGCACAAAGGCGCAAATATGAAGCACCCAGCGAGGATTGAACTCACGACTCCTTATAAATGTTTAAGTAGATGAGCTCGTTAACCACACATTTGTGCCCCATTAAAACAAAAATAAAAACAATGTGATTACGTGCTTGAAAAATCGAACCCGTTTCATACCAGTAAGACAACTCCTTCCCGAGAACCGCTACTTTGTGGAATTGACTCCCAAGTGGATGCTTCCTCGATCGCTACAATTTGAACCTCTTCAAGTCTAGAGCTAACTGTTATCGATCTTACATATCATTATAATCTATCCTTATCCACTCCTGTTCCATCCATGCAACAATTTTATTCATGATCTGCTTTGAATGGCTCTTGGGCCTTTTACTGGATGAACATTTAATTAAAACAATTAGGAATGTTAAGGTTGCTTTAAATATTAAACAACTATAAGTACGTACCTAGAAAAGGCAAAGAGAGGTCACATTTGGGGGAAGCACCTTACGGCCATATTCCGTTGAAATTCCGATTCTCGGACATTCACCAAAGTTAAGTACCGCCAAGACCGGTCACTACCAAGTTAGTGCTGGGGTGTGAAGGTGGTGTAATGGATAATGGTCGGAATTGAAAATCGTAGATCAGTGTTCCAATTCAAGTCGGATTCGTTGCATTCACTAACTTGAGAAAGATATGAATGCACCTTTTTTCCCTCCAGCTATGGGTTAATTAGCAGGGATTTTGCCCCTGAACATTAGTATCTCAAAATAATTAAAAAAAATTGTTACAATGTAAAAATACTTTCTGGCTTTAAATAACATGCAAAGGGTTGATAAGACATAAAAATGAAGCAAATCAAGTAAGCACTGTTTTTTTTTTAAGAAATTTTGTCTTGTAACCAATTTTCAGGATATAGATCCTCAAACGCTAGTATAAAATAGCGTAAAAGCTAAAGTACATATTTAAATTTATTTTTTATCGGGGTCATTTTAAGATCTAGAAGACTCCCTTATTTAAAAGACAGATTACTCCACAGAAAAGAAATTTTATGTGCCTTCCAGAAGGTTCTTGAACAACAGAAATTATCGAATCTCGCTCTTGAGGTCTCGATGTCAAGTCAAGATACGAATTGCTTGAAAAAACGCAAATTTCCTGAATTGCTAACGAAATAGAAAAGGTAAATATTTTAACTATATGAATATTACTGATTTATTGATTTCTTTTTTACGGCTTATCAACCCTTTTAATGTTACTTAAAGCCGAAACATTTATTCAGGAGATAATAATGATTTTCTAATACAAGTCCTACTATGTAACCCATAGTAGGGAGAAGAATATACTGAGTTACATATCCCTTCCTCATCCTGCTTCTGAGAATGTATATATATATATATATATATATATATATATATATATATTTATATATTTAAAGACATTTATGATATGTTTAACGTTCTTTTTATAGATACAAGTATTTAAGCAAATGCTCTGTTTTATAATAAAAATATAATATAATATCTATAAAAAGAATGTTAAACATATAAATGTCTTTAAATAAATTGTCGGACTTTGTCCAATTCAAATATATATATATATATATATATATATATATATATATATATATATATATAAATATTTTGTTCTGCGTTGTATTGAGCACTTTTTAAAAAAGTAAATGCTGCGAACTGTGGATTTTTACTCCATATATTCTTGCTCTGATATGTGTGTGTGTGTATATATATATATATATATATATATATATATATATATATATATATATATATATATGAAGAAATATAGTCTTAAGGTGTGCTATATTTATGGGATAAAGTGCTCAATATCAAAGATAGAGCATATGTAAATATAAATATAAAAGTGAACATGGAAGTCAACACTTAGTCTGTTTCATGCTAGACACAATCGTCAGGCCACCTGATATATATATATATATATATATATATATATATATATATATATATATATATATATATATATATATATATATATATATACAAATTAGAGAAAGAACATATCTAGTAAATATCTATCTATATATATGATAAACCCCCTTTATATATTTACCATGTGTCGCAATCAGTTTTGTCAGAAGATTTTGAAACGAACGCAGCATTTAATGGAGTGTAATAGGTTCATGTCACTGGAGAATATAGGTTCACCTATCGTCCAGTTCACACTCCTCCCCGGTCTTCTGAAGAGGGTTGAAGTTTATCCATTGTTTCCTGTTTTGGATTGGGTTTCCGGTTCCTTCTAAAATCTTCTCGTTCTCTTTCACCGCCGGTAGCCCCCTTGCGTCTTAGTGGCATTATCGCCTTGTTTGAAGTGAATTAATTAAAAAAAATATTAAAAGTAGTAACTATAAGGCCTTTTTTATTATTCGGGGAAGTCAAATGTAACACAATTGGTTGATTGTTTTTACAGTATCACTTGTATTCAATGCGGCCCTGATAAAAACGGATGACCCATATATATATATATATCCAACATCATCACTTGATAAGACACCGGAGGTGTTGAAACAAAATGGCTATTTTTGTAGTGATTTTATAACATATTTATGTTATAATTTTTAAATAAACAATCATATATATATATATATATATATATATATATATAGAGAGAGAGAGAGAGAGAGAGAGAGATTATTAGTGGTCAATATATATATATATATATATATATATATATATATATATATATATATAAATTTCCAAGAGGATAGAATCCAGGTAGAACTCAATGTCCAGGACAGAGTAAGAATATAATAAAAAGGCTTAAACCCTAATATTCCATGGTTATAATTTATTACATTGGAATCGTAATCACGATCCAATTCATCAGACCTACAAATTACGATTCCAATGTAATAAATTATAACCATGGAATATTAGCGTTTGAGCTTTTTATTATATTATATATATATATATATATATATATATATACATATATATATATATATATATAATATTGGACTCTCCCGTTGGTTTCGACGTATGAGGATATGACAGCTGAGTTGATTCAGTTATGAAATAATGTGGCATTTAAGACGTGAAAGTGATTTACAAAGGAAGCCACATATGGAGCAAGCGTGAGGATTGTGGGATAAGATCACTATTAGATTGGCTGACCTATATATATATATATATATATATATATATATATATATATATATATATATATATATATATATATATATATATACATACAATTTTCTTTCGCTCTGATCTGATCTTGTTACTAACGTCTCGTTCAGATTCATAACTTAAAGAAATTTACTTGACATAGAGTTTAGCAAATAAAATATAGAAAAAAAGCAATAATTTACTCACAGAGATTAGGCAGGAGATTACAAGAAGCATTACGAAATATCGATGATCTTGAAACTGCATGGTTGGTGTTAAACTGCTTCTTTTGTTTTTAACTTTTAGGATTTAGTTGCAGAGGTAGAAAACTGGAGTTTCCACTACTTTGCGGTGTCACTTATAGCTGATTCGTGGACAACCACATGTTTATATAGGTCTATATCGGTAAACGCTCAGACGTAAGTTGGTAGCGACGCTTGGCGGAACACCGGAAGTCGGTGCCATATTTGGAAATGCTTACTAGAGCTCAAGGTGACAACAGTCGTAACGGAGACCTCTTCGAGTGTGAAACCAGATTCGAATAACTTAGATTCCCCCTTTACTATATCACAACGTTTTTGGCAGACCATTGACTGAAAGAAACAGCAGTCGTGACGTCAGAGTAAAAGAAGCGGTGAGTGGATGACGGAGTTGAAGAATGTGGAGGCGAGCCGTTGAGTTTGGGCGGGGTCTTTTGATAATGGCTATAGTAGAATTACTGAGCAACGATTTTGTCAACGAAAGTCTCAAATAGCACGAAGAATCTCCCAAGAGACGAAGCCAGTTGGGGTTGTAAGATCAGATTTCGAAATGCATTATTGCAAAATGATGTTTCTTTGTATTTTTAAAGAATAACTCATGCACATTGTTTTGTCTGTATACGTGTAAAATTACCATTATTATAAACTGATTTACTCTGACGAGTATCCTCATCTTGGTTGTTAGAGTCGCAACATCGGAACTTTTGAGATGTAAAATTACCATTATTATAAACTGATTTACGCTGACGAGTATCCTCATCTAGGTTGATATAGTCAAAACATCTTTTGAGATGAAAAATTACCATTATTAGAAACAGATTTACTTGGACGAGTATCCTCATCTTGGTTGATATTATAGTCGCAACATCGGAACTTTTGAGATGAAAAATTACCATTAATATAAACTTATTGACTCGGACGAGTATCCTCATCTTGGTTGTTATAATCACAACATTTGAGAAGAAAAAATTATCAATATTATAAACTGATTAACTCGGACGGGTATCCTCATCTTGATTGTTTTAGTCACAACATCTGAACATTTGCAATGAAAAATTACCATTATTATAAACTGTTTTACTTTGACGAGTATCGTCATCTTGGTTGTTATAGTCACAACATCTGATCATTGTTCAGATCAAGTGACGATGAAAACAGCGACACTAGTTCGACTTTCTCAGTATATAATAAATTAGTTGTTCAATCACTGCTAAAAAAAAAAAATTCAAATTGCCGTTTTTATATCTTTATTAGATAAATAAATTTAATTATTTCACATTCTGAAATATACCGCGACTCTTATGAACATAGGCTATCCTGAATCGAAATAAATTTTACCGAATTTCTGATATTAATCACTCTCTTTTTTTAACGGTTGGAGAATGTATGACATCACTACTTAAACAGACGGCTCCATTTGTAATAAATAGGGAAACTTTTGTGAGGAATTATTTTTTATATATTATAAACCCTTCTTTGGAGGTTTTTCAAGAATCCCGTGACGTACAACAGGACCATTCGATCAAATATGGCAACATTATTCAATGGGCGGGAATAGACAAGAATCATTTCAGCACACTTCCCAAAGACCGATTCCAGAGACGTAAAATTTGAAATTTCCTCCAGTTTAACCAACATAAAAACACGACGAGAAAGAAATT
>OZ038508.1:88120437-88135437 GCA_964036315.1 Acanthosepion esculentum | reverse complement strand
GAGTCCCAAATATAGGACGAAACGGCCCTCCAGTGTATACTGCTGTTCGATAACGGTGACTCACCTGTTTTTTTTTTAATAAAAATATTTTTTGTCTATTGTTTTTTTTGGGTTAAAATAATTTTTAATCTTACTAATATAAAGACCCCTTCCCGACCACCTAGGAAAAAAGTTAATTCACCCTAAGGTATTCTATTGATAATTATAAATTTGGATATAAATGAGATTCTAGGAAAAAAATCTGTGGAAAAAAGTGACTCAGATATCGCATTCTAATGATTAAACTGGTAAATTTAAAGAGCTTTTGACAAAATATTGAAAACTATTTTACAATACATTCAGAACAATATTCTAGAGAATTCTAGAACAGCTTAAATTAAATCTAGAGTATTCCAGAATAATCCAGAAAGCCTCATACAGTATAAAAACAGCTTGAAATAGCCACTCAAGTCACTAACCAGATGAAAGGGTACAAACACGTATCAGAACCAATTAAGGCATCTATTATTGCTCTCTCAAAAGCAGGCAAATCTACGAGAGAAATTGCAGAAATTGCTATAACCTCGCAATCAACTGTCTCTCGAGTGCTTAGTGCACATAATGATGCCACTCCTGCTCCAAGGAAGGAAACAAGGGGACGAAAGAAAAAGGTTGATGATAGAACTGGCAGGGTAATCAAGAGAGAAGTTGCGAAGAATAGGACTGTAACTACGTTATTTTTATGGCTACAAATTATTTGAGTAAATGCTCTGTTTTTTAATTAGACAGTATAAATGACATTTAATGGCCTGAATGTTCGAGAAATTTCGGAGAAAATATGCGTTTGGGTTATTCTTTAGTTTATTGTTGCCTATCGCATCGACTTCTTTCCACCTCTTGTGATGAAGGCCCAATCAAAAACCCTCCGCAGGAGCTAGCTTAAATGCCGCCCTATCCAGCGGCTTTAACGCTAGTATATATATATATATATATATATATATATATATATATATATATATATATATATATATATATATATATATATATCCAGGTAAAATGAGAATAAGTATCCTAAAATAAATGATAGATATATATATATATCCTAAAATGAATAAGTTATACACACACACATATATAAATTATTATATTACGCACACACACGCACACACACACACACACACACACACACACACATATATATATATATGTATATATATATATGTTTATTTACGCTAGTATATATATTTATCTTTTCTTTGTATTTATTTGTATATATATATATATATATATATATATATATATATATTTATTTGCGCTAATATATATATGCATGTGGATATATATATATGCATATATATATATATGTGTGTGTGTGTGTATCTTTATATTTTGCTCCTTATATGTAAGTGTATTCACATATATCGATATTTTTATCATTATATTTTGTCTCTGAATCTCCCCCCTCTCTCTCTGTTTCTATGACTTTCACTCCCTCTCTATATATCCTTGTCGGATTATATATGTATGTATTTATTAGATACAGACAGATTGAGATAGTGAAATATGAACAATCTATCTATCCAGCTACCTATCTCATTCTGGTCATATCTATCTCATTCTGGTCATATCTATCTATCTATCTATCTATCTATCTATCTATCTATCTATCTATCTATCTCATTCTGGTCATATCTATCTATCTATCTATCTATCTATCTCATTCTGGTCATATCTATCTATCTATCTATCTATCTATCTAACACTCTGTTCACTATCTACCTATCTATCTCATTCTGGTCATTATCTATCTATCTGTCTATCTATCTATCGATCTATCTATCTATCACAGTCTTTTCATGTACCTATCTATCCATCTATTTCTCATAACACAATCTATTCATATTAATCTACCTATCATAGTTTATTTCCTCGTCTACCATTATCTGTCTGTCTGTCTGTCTGTCTGTGTCCGTCTCTCTCTTTCTCTTTCTCTCTCGCTCTCTCTCTCTCTCTCTCTCTCTCTATATATATATATATATATATATATGTCCTTACATGAATTAATAAAAGTTGCAATTTCTCAATCATCTGCTTAATATTGTCAATATCTGACTGCCAAAAGCGTCTTCGCAAATGTCCATTCCAGAAAGAATTATCACTGGAAATCAATTATTTCAACGCAAATGTCATGCGATAAAATAAAACGAAGAATTATATTTTGAAAAACACCAGTAAACTGAATCTTCAAGTTTGGTGCAGAAGATTTTTTAATTTGGCATTCTTCAAATATTTCGCATCTGAGAGAATGGTATTGGTTTCGCATTGCTTGTCGCCCATGCATTTCGACAAATTTTAACTGCGTATATAAACATTAACCTCTGTCTCGGACTCATACATACATATATATATATATATATATATATATATATATATATATATATATATATATATAAAACGCGGACAGCAGTAAAATCTTAGTACAATTTTTCCATATATATAATAATAATAATAGTAATAATAATAATAATAATAATAATAATAATAATAATAATAATAATAATAATGGAGTCTCCCGTCGGTTTCGACGCATGAGGATCTGACAGCTTAATTGATGAAATTTTGTGCGATAATCTTAATTTAAGATCCGCTAGTGATTTACAAAGGAGGCCACATATGGAGCAAGAGTGAGGATTGTGAGATGAGATCACTGTTCGATTGGCTGACCTTTTAGTTCTTGCTCTCGCTTCTTAAAGATGATTCAGACAAGCAGACTGAAAACTGCTGAGTCCACTAAAACACGTTGATTTCCATTCTACCCGCCCCAAGGCTAAGCGCTCAATATATGTATATATATATATATATATAAATATATATATATATATATATATATATATATATATATATATATATATAGATCGATAGATAGATAGATAGATAGTCTTAATAGGAATATATGTGCCTATACCTTTACTGTTAAGCTGATAGATATTGATGAGAGTTTCCAACATTGAAGACATTTTGAAACAACATTATTTCTTTTGTTTCTAATTACTTATTGCAAAATAAAATCTTTACATTTGCCTTCATAAAGTCTACATTGAACCCATTGCTAGATCAGCTGCTAGGAAAGTTTGTTTACTGTTTACTCCACAATCTGTCTTACATATCTATAATTCTAACGTTCGTCAATGGTTTGAATATTACTGGTGCCCCTATCTATCTATCTATCTATCTATCTATCTATCTATCTATCTATCTATCTATCTATCTATCTATCTCAGTCTGTTCGTATCTATCTATCTATCTATCTATCTATCTATCTATCTATCTATCTATCTCAGTCTGTTCGTATCTATCTATCTATCTATCTATCTCAGTCTGTTCGTATCTATCTATCTATCTATCTATCTATCTATCTATGTATGTACACCTTTGTGTAAATTATTTGAAACAACTGCTTTAGTTTCATTTCCTTTACCATACGGTCAGTTTTAGACCTACTGGAGTGACAGGGTGTAATAGATTTCTATTTTTACCTCAGATTAGGTCATTTGCAGTGCTGTGCAGTAATATGAATCTGTTTTCGAGATGTATGATGAAATTTATTTGGCCTTAAAAAATATTGCGTCATCCGTGATTGCATCAGATTTTCATCACGCCAAGACACTATTGTCTCGACTCTCGATTAGTTGTTATACGGCCATTGGCTGCGATGCCCCTTACTCCAAAGAAGCGTACGAAAATTGTAACGCTGCACGAATACAATGGCAAGCCTTACCGGTGAGCAAATCAAAATACTATAGACTGGCTCGGAAACTCTCCTGACTTAAATCCAATCGAGAATCTGTGGTCAATCTGCAAGAAACGGCTTGGGGGAATGGACATACGAAGTACTATCATGTGCACTTGGTCATGTTTCATTGGAAAGATACAGAAAAGGTAAATAATAACGGAATTATTCATTTTTTCAGTTCATTTGCACAAGGGTATATCTATCTATCTATCTATCTATCTATCTATCACCTCATTAAAAGCTGAAATACAGTTATTTAGTGGGAAGGAGACAATGTTGAGAGAAGATTTGGAATCTTAAGATGTTCACTCTGCTTTGTGGGTTTTGAATCTTAAATCGGCTACAATTAAAGAAAAACAGGCATTACTTTTTGACCAACCCTGACGCTATGATTATGAAATTAGGAAACTATGTTGAGGATTAGATTTGAAATCCTGAGATTTTTTGTTCATTTTTGTAGGCTTTGCAAGTTTCTCTTATTAAAATATATTGAAATAAAAGAATGGACATTACTTTGTCATTAAACCTTGTATCTCTTTCTCTATTAGTCTATCTATCTATCTATCTATCTATCTATCTATCTATCTATCTATCTATCTATCTGTCACAATGTATAAGTATATCAAACTATCTGTCTGTTTGTATTGAACTGCTTATATCTTAATTTATTCCTTCCTATCTATCTCTGTCTATTCATATCTATCTATCTATCTATCTATCTATCTATCTATCTATCTATCTATCTATCTATCTAATTCTTTTCATATCTATCTATCTATCTATCTATCTATCTATCTATCTATCTATCTCTGTCTATTCATATCTATCTATCTATCTATCTAATTCATTTTATATCTATCTATCTATCTATCTCTGTCTATTCATATCTGTCTATCTCTGTCTATTCATATCTATCTATCTATCTATCTATCTATCTATCTGTCACGTGTACATATCTATAAGTATATCAAACTATCTGTCTCTTTGTATTGGACTGCTTATATCTTAATTTATTCCTTCCTATCTATCTCCGTCTATTCATAACTATTGATTTATCTATCTCTGTCTATTCATATCTATCTATCTATCTATCTATCTATCTATCTATCTATCTATCTATCTATCTATCTATCTCTGTCTTTTCATATCTATCTATCTATCTAATTCTTTTTATATCTATATATCTATCTATCTATCTATCTATCTATCTATCTATCTATCTCTGTCTATTCATATCTGTCTATCTCTGTCTATTCATATCTATCTATCTATCTACTTTACTATGTTATCTATCTATCTATCTATCTACTTTACTATGTTATCTATCTATCTATCTATCTATCTATCTATCTATCTATCTATCTAGACTATGTGCAAAACGTTTGAACCACGTTGCTAAATGAATTGCTTTTATTAATTTTACATCAAAATCGAGAGTGATTAGCCGTAAGCCTGCCTCAGTATATTTTATGATTTCGGACGTCAGAAAATAAGACCCGGCCTTTTCATTGTGGCTTTTGTGAAGGATGATGGAGCATATGACACAAAGCGATGCCAAAAGAAGGCCATCCCATAATACTTTACCACGATTTCACCTTCCAGCTCATTTACCAATTAAAAATCCTTTTTTTCCTTTTGACAAAATAATTTTATTATTAAACGACTTATAAAACCTTAAAGTTTGGTATTAGTAGTTTGTGTTGCTAACTTTGGCTCGAATCTCACTCTATAATTTTACAAATCTCTAAGTCGTTCATCCTTAGAATATTACTGCCACATATTGTCCGCTGCCCTTGCTATTTATCTATGAGCTCCGTGGTAAAATCCAAAGAGGAATCAGCAATATTATTGGTCCTGATCTGGCAGCCCGGCTTCAGTCAGTTACCCACCGCCGTAAGGTGGCCTCTCTGGGCCTTTTCTATAAATATTTTCGTGTTAATTGTTACTTTAGGGTTGTTTTTGTCCTTAGTTTCTTGATTCAAGTTAACTTAGCTCATTGGCCCCTTTTATTTTTGCCCCCACTTTTATTAGTTTAATTTCCCCCCTCCCCCGTTAGGTGGTCAGTGATATCAGTTCTCTTTTCGTTTTTGTTGTTGTGTTTGAGTGAGTGATTGACTGTTTTATGTTATTAAAGTCCTGCATTGATTCAGTCCAGATGTTTCTGCCACGATTAAGGATTGTGGATGGTGGGGGGTATTACTAACACCAATTTATTTAATGTCTTGTAAATAGTTTTGTGTCATTTTTGTAAATACTCATTGGGGATGAGATTTTTAAATTGTTATTTTATTCCCCTCACCCACAAGCATGAATTGTGCATATGGGGAATAGTTATGGCTTTCATAGAGACCAGGAGGTATTATGGTGACTGTAGTAAGAAAGGTAAGTAAGAATGTGTTGTTTTGGTGTAAGGAATATTATGGTATGTTTGGGTCAGTGTTTGTGGCGAGCTAAGTTTAAATTTAAGACAGAACAAGACCGTCCTTTCCCCCATTCCCCATTTTGGCCTTGTGCCACATTTTGTACTTTCACAAATAAATATCGCTCTTCGCTATGGTACCTAGACTCTAAATTTTAGCGCAGTACTAGACTGACGACGAGGTCTCATCAATTTACAGTTGAGTTGGCGAGATGTAAGGTCTATGCTAACAGTTTCTTTTCTCGCACCTCTCGCTTGTTGAACTCCCACTCAGCACCATGCTTTCCAGACAACTTTAATCTGCAAAAATTTAAATGCAATGTTAATCGCTATCTACTGTCCTCCTCATTACTCTTTGCTCTGTTCTCTCTCCTTAGCAATGTTCCTGTTTTCTATCTCTTCCACACCCAGTAACTCCTTGTGTCTCATTGGCTTTACTCAATATATTAAATAACAGAACTGAAATAATGTCCAGGTGTAGCCATATAAGTAAAAATATTCTCGGTCTCTGCGACACTCGGATGAAGAATTTTTTCTACACCTCTTCCCTTTCTCTAATTCCGGTGACATAGCTGTATATTAGGGTATTACAAACATTTATTGCCTGTCACATGAAAAGATCTGACGGTCGTAACCAAGATTATGTGCGGTTACATCGAGCACTTTTTCATATACGCCCATTTTGTGGTACGGTATTTTTCCAGCTTCTTAATAGATTTGTTTTTATATATATATATATATATATATATATATATATATATATATATATATGATATTTTTATTACAGTAAATTACAATAAAACATTTTACATCACTACTCAAAAACTTTGATGTTTCGATACTAAGATGGCACTTCTTCAGGATAATGGTACTTAACTAATGATAAAGATTATTTTTTTGTGAAAATTTAAAAAACAAATTTTTATCTCTTTTTATAAATTAAAGTGGGGCATAAGGTCAGAATTAAAAACATAGTTATGGGTATGTCTAGATTAACCAATAAACGTCAGGTCTACGCTAATATATAAAAAATAAGGTCAGAGGGGAGAGTTGGTTGGTTTATTATTACATTATGCTTAGACAAGTCATTCAACGATACTAGGGAAGAATTTCAGCGACAAATGTATTATTGGTGTATCCAAGTAAGCTTTGCCAAATTGTTGAAGTAGACATAAATTTATCAGAAACGGATTTCTTTTAAATTTTAAAATAAAAATTAGTATACTCAAGAAGTTTCTTAAAGGGGCCTATGGGTAAAATTAAAAATATGGAAACAAATATATAGGTTGTTAATTATATCGAATAGACGGTAAAACATGGTAATATTATAATTAAATAAATCAAATAAATGCTGGGTTGACCATTAGATACTAATAACATAATGGCTATACAATTATAATATGTAATTATTTATGACAAAAAAATGAACTATGTTTTAACGTAAAAGGTAGACAATGCCAGCATAGGACCGTTAATTCATTTCTTTGATTTAACAGGAAACTTTAGGATATGCAATTTTTCTTGCAAACATAGGGGGCATGGATCATGTAGGAATTTACAGGTTTTAGGTATTTTTAAAATTTTCCATTTTACGGTAGGAATTTTGTTAACTACATTTAAGTGCCAAAAATATTTAAAAGAGATGTTCTGTTACGATACGCATAGTTGTCGAAAGATGATATGTGTTGATACCTACATATACCTATGTTGATACCTAAATATATATATATATATATATATATATATATATATATATATATATATATATATATATGAAGAAATATACTCTTAAGGTGCTATATTTATGGGATAAAGTGCTCAATATCAGAGATAGAGCATGTGTAAATATAAAAGTTAAGCGATCATCTGACCATATTTATATAACAAACAAGTAACCAAAAGAAAACCCGGAAAATAGTTGTTGAGCGTGTGTTCTTGACCAGCAGTGAATTCTCTACCAGGTTGGAATTTCAGGCTTTCTATTCGGAGGGGAAATCTTTCACTTTTTCACAATTTTCTCAAAAGAATAAAATCGATTTAAATATCCTGATCTTTTATTGAACTCTTTGTTTATTGAATTGCAATGCCCCAGCATTCTATTGAACATTTTGTTATTTAAGTATGTGTGCAATCAAACCGGAAATATACATCAAAACAGTTAAACCCCAAATGACAAAAAATGGCTTCTGAGTCGGAGAATTGCGCATTGTTCCGGTTAAAAGATTAATACTTCGAAAATAATCATTTAACATCTTTCCACCAACGGGTCACGTTCCCGCCAACAATTAAAAAAAAGGCTTCGTGATTGAAGGATATTTCAGAAAAGTTTCCAAACAGACAAACCAGTAAGGAGAGACAAACGGCAACAGGTCACGACGTTCAACTTAAGCGAAATTCACTTGCATATTCACTCGTCTTCCACACCAAGCTACGGGATGCTTACACTTCCCTCCTCACTTTCTCCCTTACCTCTACTTTATCACATATATAAACACGAAGAAATCACTTGTAGTTGTTATTTTTCATCTTGGAAAAAAAAAACTACAAAGTATTGTCTTCTGACAAATATAAGAAATTAACACTCCAAAACGCTAATAAAATTCCCGCTTTTTTCTTTGATTCAAATCTGCAACATTTGTTTCAGTTTGTTTATTTAATAGTTAGTTATGAATTAAACTTTTGAGCGCTGAGCACCGATTTACCGGTGACAGAGAAAAATGACGTAATGCCCAGCCACCTGTTGAACAGTGATAGATTGGTTTTGAAACATGGTTATTACTGTGTAGCGAGAAAAAACATATTTTAAATCAGTTAATTTATAATATATATATATATATATATATATATGATGAAAAATATGGAAAAGACAAAACAGAATCCGAATATGCAAGTTTACTGTTTTAATGTTGTTTTACTGTCGACGTCAGACGTTTCGGTCTAGTAGACCATCTTCAGGACATGGTTATTAGAAACATACTGAGGATTAGACGATAGACACAAGATATATATATATATATATGTATGTGTGTGTGTGTGTGTGTGTGTGTGTGTGTGTATGGAGAGAGAGTGAGAGAGAGAGAGGGGATGCGACGGGTAAAGTGCCGCCATTTTATATTTTAAATTCCACGCATGCGTGTTGTTTATTTTTGATGTTATCAAATGCACAGTATAGTAGGGTCAGTGAGAAAGCGAGCACCATGATGCACTTTGCCAGAAATATGCAAACAGCTTGCTGTACTGCTTGCCATTTGTACCGCGAGCTCTAATACGAACAATTCAGAATGTTTAGGTGTTAACCTGAGAACGGTACAGTGGGTTCGGAAAGAGTTGGATGAGTCTAATGATGATTACGCAGGTAGAGCAGTTTGAAAAACTCACTCTGATCGTTCTGATGAGAAAAGATCTTCCGAAGTTGTTGGTGATATCCAGGCTATGGCTGACAACGATGCCTCCAAGTTCCTTTGGTCCATAGTCACTGACACAGGAGAGTCCGAGTTGCTTATCAGGCAGAGAGTTCAGGAAGGTATTCTGTATTTCTCATACAAGATGTGAAAAGGGCCAATTTTTATCTCAACCATGAACGACAAGATTTAATTTATTTAAGTAAATGTTCGTTTTTTTTTAATTAAACTGAATTGCATTTCGTAGAAAAGATGCGCTCTCCGATAGGAATCGAACCTGTAACCCTTATGGGAACCGTCATTTTATGCAGTTACCATTTAGCTACAGAGTAGCGTCTTCTTAGCAAAGTCCAAATTACTGCTTATAAACAGACATAAATTTTGGGAAAATTCAGGGCGGTAAATGTAATTAATACTGTTTAATTAAAAAAAGGACTATTTACTTAAATAAATTGTATCTATAAAAATAACGTATAAACAGAAAATATATTAAAATAATTGTCGGACTTAATTCATAATATATATATATATATATATATATATATATATATATATATGTTGAACAATAAAAAATATCTTCAGACACACTGGGTTGTATATTAATATTCTTTTGTTTTTATTATTTCAGTAAGATTCCTCGACTAGTTTCGGCCAACATGGCCATCATCAGGAGCAGTGAACTACAGTCCTGTTTTGCATATATATATATATATATATATATATATATATATATATATATATATATATATATATATATATAAGAAATATTGTCTTAAGGTATGCTATATTTATGAGATAAAGTGCTCAATATCATAGATAGAGCGTGTGTAAATATAAAAGTGAAAATAGAAGTCAACACTTAGCGGCGACAGGCTGTTTCATGCTAGATGAAATCGTCAGACCTGACGAAAGTCGCCTCTAAGTGTTGACTTCAATGTTCACCTTTATATATATATATTTATGTGTGTGTGTCTGTCTGTGTGTGTGTGTTTTGAACAATAAATATATTAAAATATTAAAATCTTCAGACACACTGGGTTGTATATTAATATTTTTTCATTTTTATTATTATTTCATTTAGATTCCTCGTCTAGTTTCGGCCAACATGGCCATCATCAGGAGAAAAATAATTTTCTGTTTGCTGGTAGCAGTGAACTACAGAAATTAATGTCTTGATGGAGAAAATGAACTTTTGTCTGTAGTTTTCATTTGTATTTTTATTTTTATTTTTTAACATGAATTTTGGTTGATCCTTGTGTTTGTCAAACAGTCTCTTTTAAGTTGTTATTTGAGATAAGAGCTGGATGGATTGATGTTGATCTGAATTCCCTTGATCATTTTGACAGATTTATTGGTTCCTGGAAATGGGGTGTGTCTCTCTTAAGTGTGTGTGTGTTATTTGGTTCTTAGGGAGTGAGTGAGTATGATATGTGTATATTACTATGGGTGTGTGTTATCATTTGGCTCATTAGAGAGTGAGTGAGTATGATGTGTGTAAGTGTGTATATTCGTGTGGGTGTGTGTATAAGTGTGAGGCCTCAACACCTCCGTAAGCATGTCTGTCTTGTGTGGGTGAGAAATGTGGGTAGGTCCTGATATGAGAGATGAAGACCGCGCTAGGAAGTTTTTGAACAACCCAGTATTCTTTGATTTTTCTCAGACAACAAAAATGTCCGACAGGATAAGATGGTGAACACACACACACACACACACACACACACACACGCACACACACACACACACACACACACGCACGCACGCGCGCACACAAACACACACACAAAAAAAAACAGTTGGCTTGCTGTGTCCCCAATATTTGAGGAAAAAATATTACCGGCAATAAATTTTTGAAGAAGAAATTCTACCAGCAGAAAAAATATAAAAAAATATTACCAGCAATAAAGAATCTTGAGGTTGATATACCGTAGAACAAAACAAAGCAGACATTAAAAGCAGGATAGATGAAAGGAAAAGGAATTGGACATGGTAGAGTGAAAGTTTTGGAAATTTGAATTCACCATATCAAATTTTGTAAACAGAACTCTTTTGTTTTTTTGTTTTTTTGCCTAATTCTTTTGTTTTTGTTTTTGTTTTTTTGCATAACACAGATTTCTTCAGAAAAGAAGCTAGAAAACCAAAATTCTGTATATTTTCGCGTATAAGGCGACCTTTAGATAAGACGAGGTAAAACAATATAGCAAATTTTCATGAATTTATCCTATACTTGTAGTATAAGACGACTACTTATTACCAGCAATATATTTTTGAAGGAAATATATTACCAGCAATAAAAATCTTGTCGGCATTAAATAACCCATTGAGGTTGATATACCGTAAAACAAACCAAAGTATCACAGCTCATCAATGTGGCTATATATATATATTGATATATATATATACTGATATATATATATATATATATATATATATATATATATATATATATATATATATATATATATAAGTGAACATTGAAGTCAACACTTTTATATTTATATTTACATACGCTCTATCTCTGATATTCAGCACTTAAAGCTCTTTAGTATAAGGCATATATATATATATATATATATATATATATATATATGCCTTATACTAAAGAGCTTTATAAGCATAAATACATTAGCAAAGAATCCAACCAATCACGAGGAATTTTAAACACTTTGCACAAATTGGTGCGATATAAACTCTCAACAAACTCTAACAACAAAATTATTTTGACAATGCCAAACCAAATATGTAGAGGCGTTAGAAAAAACACAAAGTCAATCTATGATACGTAAACATTAATAAGAATGGCAACAATAAATATAAGAATAGAAAACGCAACATAATTTGGTTTAACTCACCATTTACCAAAATTGTCAAATCCAATAATAGTAAAATTGTCCTTAATTTAATCCACAAACAATTCAATCATATACCAGTGCTCAACAAATTCTTCAACAAGAACAAGATTAAAAGTAGCTACAACTGCACGAAAAACATCGAACAGTATATCGTACAACATAATAATATAAACTTAAAATATTTAAGCTACCTCAATAGCATAAGTGTAATTGTCGAAAAGAAAGTACCTGTTCACAAAATGATAAATGAACAAAGGTGTTATTTATAAGGCTAGCATTAAACATAATGGCAAGACTAAATTTCATTTTGGCTCCATTGCAAACCACTGGAAGACCCGGTCTTACCATCATAAAATGAATCTTACCACTAAATAATATTCAAAGACCACGACACTCTCGAAATTGTACTGGAAAATCAAAACAAATAACTACACACCTGTAGTAAATTGGAATTTCGTCGCCAAAACTACACCCAAGGTCGATTTTGCTGTCTATCGCAGGACGAATATTTTCTATGAAAATTTCTCGGACATTCAGGCCGGTAAATGTTGTTTAACACTGTCGGCAATGACTGAAGAAATATATTTTTTATCCATATCTATCTATCTATCTATCTATCTATATATATATATATATATATATATATATATATATACATATATTGGATTTACAACCACCCGGCTCTCCAGAAGATTGACTCTGCATTTAAATAATACTAGCTCCATTAAACAACATATTAAGTCACATACTGTTTCCCTTTCGCAATCTGATATACGTAAAATACTTGTAGAAAATACTAAAATTATAGATAAACATACAGACATTAGACGCCTTAAAATCTTAGAGGCATTACATATTAAAAGAAAAAGACCTCTTATTAATCGTATAGATTATAATATATCTGGTAATATATTGCAATGTTTATAATATATTTAAATTTTGTAGCGTATTCTTCGATCTTTTGGCTTGTGTATTGGAAATCTTTTTCACGCTGTCACATGATAAAAATCTACGCCATGCACGTGATATAACACCATCGCGTCTTTTGAATTTAAAAGGAATTTAACGTTTTTAGTTTGTAAAAAATAGTAGCAATGTGATTACGCTACAAGATAATTGGCAAATGTTTGTTTAAAAAAAAAAAAATTTTTTGACTAAAATATTGACCCTGAAGATGAACAATGATGTTCGAAAGCGCTAGGTCATCGTATGGAAAATACATATTTCGGAACTATTTTCAAATAAAAAGTCTCATTAGAGAATATGAGAAAATTCAAAAGAAAATATGTAAGACTATGTTGTCTTTAACATTCAACACTACATGTTTGAAAGAAAAGTTGCTGCCAAATTACACACATATATATATATATATATATATATATATATATATATATATATATATATATATATATATATATATACTACGATTGTGGTCCAAATTCATCAGATTTTCATTTTCATCTGATGAACTAGGACCAAATTTCTTAAAACAATTGTCGGACTTCGTCCATTTCATAATGCGTGACGTCATTTGTTTGCATCTGGATACGCCATAAGCAGATATGAATGTACGTGAGAGATTCATGGAAGATTGAAGTTTAAAAGCAGTAAATTCGACCTTGTTAATCGAACGATCCTTTGTGGCCAAATCAGTTAAAGGTACGTCAGGCTATATGACGGTTCCGTATAGGATACAAGTTCGATTCCTGTCGGAGGACGCATATTTTCTATGAAAATTTCTCGTTCATTCAGGTCGATAAATGTTTATCATACTGTTTATTATAAAACAGAGCATTTACTTAAATATTTGTATCTATAAAAAGAATGTTAAACATAAAAATGTTTTAAAGCTATCTACTGTAGACGTTTAAAACATTTGTGCAGTATAGCATTTATAATTAATGTATTTCGGGCTTACAAGACGCTGCGTCTTGGAAGACGCCCCCCTGTTACTTGAAATAAATTTCTAAGAAAAAGAATCATTCTCATACAACAACACATTCACCATGCGTCTCTCGCATACTGGCGCCACGTATTTTTTACATTAATCACTCGTCTGATTTTGTTTGTAAATACATAACAGTCAAGAACTGAAAGGCTCTCACCGCTGTTAGTAAACAGAGCATGTTTAAGCTTGTGGCTCGGCTCCAGGAAGGTTTATAGTCGTGGAAATACTTATAACAACTAAGTACTGAGATTTACAGCATATAAAACACTGAATTAGAAAGCTAACATTATAGTATAATGACTCAACATATAAATCCAGGTCCCTATCAGTCAAGCCAGTTAGGTGACCGTCCAAGTTTACTTGAGCCTTGGCGTTGCCTTACATTCGTCTTGGAATGCAATGACATACTTTTCAAGAGCAGAAAGGCTCCCGCTACTGCTAGTAAACAGAGCATGTTTAAGCTTGTGGCTTAGCTCCAGGAAGATTTACAGTCGTGGGAATACTTGTAACAGCTAAGTACTGAGGTTACATCTTATAAAATCCTGGATTAGGTAAATAGCTAAGATTATAGTGTAATGACTCCACATATAAATCTGTGTCTCTATCAGTCA
>OZ038508.1:88087937-88115437 GCA_964036315.1 Acanthosepion esculentum | reverse complement strand
ACAGGCCTGGGAGGCCTACAGAAGTGAGGTCTCCTGAGGTGATCGAATCAGTCAATGACCTCATTCATTCAAAATATATTATGGACCCGATTGTCTTGCGAAAAAAATGTTTTTCGGTGAATAAGTCTTGTTTTTGTTGTGCCAATGTGGGACCATCAATTTGCACGTGAAATTTGGACGTCTTTTCCCACTGATTGGAAATTTTTACAAAAATCAGATAATTGTCAGATTTTAATGAAACTTTCAGAAATTATTCACAAAGGAATGGAATTATTTGACAAATCGTTTTTAGAAAATCTTGGTAAAACCGCTTATTGAATTTTTATTAAATTTCTGAAAATGCTTTTTGTATCGTTTAATATTTGTATTACTTATAAGTACAAGTCCTCAGAGAATTTAAACCATGAAATATTTTGATCAAACTGGGCCCCCACTTACAGAAAATCTGATCGGAATCGTAAAATAACAAAAACTACAATGACGATATCAAATAATTAGAAAAGCTTTTAATTGTTTTTATGAATAAAATATGCTGTAGACTAATATGTTAAAAAAAGATTTTGATGAATATTGCTCTTTGACAAACAATTATTTTCATTTTTTTTAAAATTTAATTACAATAATTTACATACAGTGCTGTTCGATAAAAGTGATTCACCTGATGTTTTTTACTAAATGTTCTCTTCTCCGATGAAACGAAAGTTGAGCTAAATTCAAAGGATAAGCGATCTAAAATCCGAAGAAGAAGCTTTAAAAAAAGCTCTTTGAATTTAGCAGTAAGTACTGTCAAGCATCCATTCAGTATAATGTTCTGGGGATGCTTTTATATTTCATGGAACTGGTTTCTTAAGACCTATTGAAAAGACCCTCAGGAGCGAGCAGTACAAGAGAATTTTAGAGTCTTGTCTGCTCCCTTCTGCTGAAAGGGTGCAAATCGACCCACGAAGCTCATTTTTATGCAGGATAATGCTCCCTGTCACAAATCAAAATTAATGAAGGAATACTTTGATGAGAAGCAGGTGAGTTTTATGACATGGCCGCCCCAATCTCTTGACCTCAACCCCACAGAAAACTTATGGAGCATTATAAAGTACAGGCTCTCGAGAAAGCAGTTGAGCAACAAAGAGAATTTGATTGTGAATTTCATATCCGAATGGAATTCAATGCTTGGATATGAGATTTGCCAGAACCTGATCAAGTCAATGCCAAAAAGGATTGAAAAGGTTATTCAAAATAAAGGAGGACCTATCGATTATTAAATATTTCGAACTATATTACCTATTATAAATAAATTGTACCTCTATTAATCTTTATTTAAAGCTGTTCGGTTATGTCTCTATTGATTACTAGTTGCAGGAAATAAGTGACACACTTTTTTTAGCATAGAGTTTTTCCCTAAATCTCATTTATATCCAAACTTATAATTATCAATAGAATACCTTAGGGTGAGTAAACTTTTTTACTAGGTGGTCGGGAAGGGGTCTTAATAAAGACCCCTTCCCGACCACCTAGATTAAAAATTAATTTGAGCCCCAAAAACAATAGGCGAAAAACATTTAAGAAAAAAAAATAGGTGAGTCACTTTTATAACAGCACTGTACTTCAGAAAATGTTTTAAATTCTGTATTAGTGATATAGGTATTAAATTAAAACTGTGTTTACTAATCATAAATGGAAGAGCTCACTACAATTTAACAATTGCCAATATTTTAAAAGAATTTTGAAATTTCATGTGTGCGTAAACATTTCGATTTTTGTAAATACGGACATCCATACATGACATTATCCGAAAAGAAGCGCGGTAACTATAGTAAATTTAAAATTTATTAGTAATTTTATAACATTTGGTCACAAGAATCTTTGTAAGTAAGACTATAAAGCCAGAGTAACTAAAATTCAATAAAACATTCGATTGATTAACATATTTTTATTTTAAAGATTACTGTGTATGCATATATATATATATATATATATATATATATATATATATATATATATATATATATATATACAGGGTGTTCGTAAATTTCGTGTGCACATTTAAAAATTTATAACTTTATTTGTATTTGCGATAGAAATAATTTGTAAAAAGAATTAGAAAGAAGTAAATCTATATTTTTTAAGGTTTTATTGAAATTTTATTTAAGTTTCCACATGTCCTCCATCATTAGCAATACAAAAGGTAATACGATTTTGCAGTTCACGGAAAACATTTGCCAACTGATTTACAGTAATGCCTGTAATCGCATTAGTTATTTTAGCTATACTTAAAACTAGGTACATTAAACTTTATAACATTTTTTTTACAGATTATATATATATATATATATATATATATATATATATATATATATATATATATATATATATATATATACAAACAAACCTCTCATCAACAGACTAATAGTGGGAGAGGGGTGGTCCGTTAAAACGGATGGTCTGTAGATGGAAAGGGATTATTTTTTAGTTATAAAACCACTATAGTAACTACTAGTAGTTAAGTTCATAATGTAAATACTATACACATGTATTAATGGCATAAATAAATATATACTTAATATAGACATATTAATCAAAGCAACAAAAATAATAGATTTCTCACAACTACTTTCTCACGCATCTTCTAATGTATCGTACTTTATATACTGTACACCCATCTTTGTTCACAATTAAAAGGCCCACCACCGCTGCCAAGCAGTCACTTTGTCAACTAGTACAAGTTTTGAAATACATTGCTGACAATTTGGAAGTTTTTCCTGCAGATTTTTTTTATTATTTTGTCAGCAGATTTTATCCATTGTATCCAAAGTTCGTTGATTGGGGGGGGGGGTCCATAAATGAGAGGTTTGTCTGTACTTTCAAAATCTCATATAGGAATTTTACTATTTAATCTATTTCATATCTATGAATCATTGAATTGTTTATTATTGGATTCTCAGTGAATTTTGGTTTTACTTTTGCACAGGATAACCTTGATAATTGTTTTATATATATATATATATATATATATATATATATATATGTATATATATATATATATATATATATATATATATATATACATGTGTGTGTGTGTGTGTGTATATATATATATATATATATATATATATATATAATCCAGGAACTATCTACCTACGTTCCCCACTAAATTGATCTTCAGGGTTTTCCAATTTTTTCCTCGGATACCAATTTGTTTTGATATACTTGCATATTGTGCTATCCGATTTATTTTTTGACCAACCGATTATAATTATCAATGTATGTATATATATATATATATATATATATATATATATATATATATATATATAGTTAAATTCCCAGATCCCCAAAAAATCTCTTACTATAAAAGTAATTTACGTTAACCAGAAAAAAGTCTTGGACAGAAGCGTCTATCTTTTTAAATTTGGATTTTTAATGTCACTATAACAACAGAGACATTTCGATTTCATTTTTGCCTTGAAACACATAAAAACAACCTCCACCGTGTTAAAAATGATTTTCTGCGATATTTTAAACTAAATGTAGGTAATATTCGTTTTAATTTAGATTAATTAAACTTTAAATCAGGAAACATTTCTTACATAACCTTTCAGAAAAGTGTATTTTATTTTTGAGAGATTTTTTAATGAAGAGAATAATGTTGTGTTGACAGATGTGCCAATATGGACGATTTCATCGATTTTCCTAATAATCAGAATTCCACGAAGTTAAATTCGTTGGTTTGAAAGGCACCAATATATTTTCTTACTGGAAATATCACATTCCATCTATTAGCTTGGAATTAAATGTAAACTAAAAGCCCAAGAAAGATTTATTTTTCATTTTTACAAATACATTTTGAATCTTAGGTATCGCTGTTGTCGGGGTAACTACATAACCTGGATATTCCTGGTAATTTAGAAATAATTTATAGTTTTAATATTAAAAAGCAGGGTCCAAAGATTATTTTCAGAATTTTAAGGGAAGAAGGCTAATAAATTATTTTAGCAGTTTTTGGTTGAATTTCTTTGATGAAGGATATATGGGTTAATTAGTAAAAACTGTATTATTAAATCTTTTATTATCTTTTAAAAAAATCTCACAATCTAAAAATATTTCTCACGATTTACATTATTCGGACTATTGTCCTCATCTTTGTCGCCATATTTATTATTTAAAACTCCTGAGCCGACCAAGCATAGAAATGAATACAATATGGGAACCAGTAATAAGGAGTGCCAGAGAAAAGTGATAACAAAAACAAAAATTGCAATATGAGCTCTGGTAAAAAATGCAATAATAACAGCAAAAATTGCAATATGAGCACAATAAAAAAATGGTTTCTGAAGACATTAGGTTTATAATTCCCAGAAATTCATACACAGATGTCCTAAAGGACACATGGCACAGTGGATAAAGGATCCAAAGAGTGTGAGTTCAATACCCAGTTAAGGCAGGTGGTTGGAATGTCGAACTGAACCCTTTATATCGCCCACTGGGGTAGAATGTGAGTTCAATACCCGTTTAAGGCAGTGGAGAACTTGGAATTAACAGGAAATAACTGACAACTGACATACTAGAAACTAGAACAGTCTACCCTAGTGACTGAAATAAAGGGTTCAGTTCGATATTCCAACCACCTGAAGAAGGCCGGAGCGTACAACGGCCGAAACGTTGTAATAAATATGGCGACAAAGATGAGGACAATAGTCCGAATAATGTAAATAGTGTGCATAATACCTCATTTCAGAAATATATACAAAAATATTTCTGGCTTTAAATAATCTGCAATGGGTTGAGAAGCCGTAGAAAACGAATCAGTTTTTAAAATTTTACCTCCTTCACTTTCAACAATGTATTTATACAATAAAGATGAAGAAGTCAAAAGAATTTGCCAAAGATTACTTCCATAAGGGTTGAAAGTTTTGTGGGACACCAGGAACCTTTTCTCACCACACTCAAACGGAGAAAAATGGTGTGGTTTTGGATACATTACAAGGCATGACAGTCTGTGCACGACCATCATGCAATGCACCATTGAAAGTCGACGTAGGAGAGGACGCCAACTCAAAAAACTGGTTGAGTAATGTCGAAAAAATGGACAGGTCTGACTGTACCAGAATTGCTAATGGCTGCCGTAGATAGACCATTGTGGACGAAATTCAATATGGCTTCTGCATTCGGATCCGCGCTCCGATTACAAAAGTCAAGGGGATGATGATTTTGATAACTACTTCTGTTCCAATAAATATTTCTTTCAGTTACTTTGAAAACTTGCAAATGTCGACTTACAGTAGTGAATCCACGACATCTGTTGTCAAAGTTTTCAAAGGTTACTTAAGGCTGCTGTAAGAATTTGCTTACGGCGCAGCCGGAAAATAAAAGGCTGACAAATGACAATTCCAAATGACAATTCGGGCCTCGAAGCTAAAAATCGACAACTTTAGCGAAAAATAAAAAAAGAAAGAAAAATACGAGAGGATTTGAAATTATCAATCACTTCTTCGAGCGCTAGTTTGACTGAATGTCAAAAAGTACAGTTGAATTATTTAGAAACGTCTGCAAGATTTGAAAATGTCGGTGACCAAATCCTTCAGGGCAAAATGCACATACGTTTGTTTATTATGATACTATTTTTGCTAGTACTATTACTGCTATAGTAACAAATACTACTAATAAAAGAGGAAAAATGTTAGTAATAACATTGTTACGACTGCAAACAGAGGAGTGCTATCAGGAAGTGAAAATATAAGTATTTCGACCTTGACAAGTGGAACTGAGGAAGTTGTGAAGTATGATGGTGACAATTGGTCCAGTCGTTATCGGAACACTGGGAACAGTCCCAAAGATTTTAAGGGCGAAACTGAAGTGCCTGAAGACCAGGGGAATTGACGGCACTGTCCGACCAAGTGTATTACCAAAAGCAGTTATAACAAAAAGAAAAATGACGTATTAAGAAGACTTGTTGTCTCTTAATAACTTCTGGTGCAAACACTCAATGAGTAATTATTAATATTATTATTATTAGGGAGCAGCACGCCGAAGAAGTTATACAGGGGTGCAAATATACGAAGCCCAATACGCCCACCCTTGTATCCAGTCTATAAAGAACACACTAGGTTCATGTGTGGAGCGAAGACTGGAATAAACAGAAAGTCAAACATCAAATGACAAAAGAAAAAAATGCTTTTTGTGTCGGTGTATTTGCGCATCCTTCCGGTTAATAAATTAATCCTTTTTAAAATAAAATATTTAACATTTTTCAATCAACGGGTCGTGTTGGTACCGACAATAGAAAATATGTTTCGCGATCTCTTTGTAGTTTTTGGACCAGACAGGCCTGTAAAGAAATAGAGACGGCCACGATGCGGTTTAAAAGAAAATTCCTTTACATGTTCATTTGTCTTTCTCGACAAGCTACGTGACACTTACACTTTCTTACTCACTTTCTTCCTTGCCTCCCTTTTTTCATACACGCACATTTCTTTTCATTTTAACGAACAACCACAAACAAGGATTTTAAATTTTTTTAAATTCACAGCGCTACGAAAAATTTGGTTGTAAAAAAACGAAAATAAATTTTTTTTTATATTTAAACACTGTTCTCGCCTTTTTCTTTGTTGTGGTTTGATTCAAATCCGCAGTACATGAATCATATTATTATTATTATTATTATTATTATTATTATTATTATTATTATTATTTCCTTTGATTTTTGTTGTATACACATTTCCTTCCGGGTCCCAACCAGAGACAGAAGGTCAGAAATGGCTTCATGACATTTTTACACACATTTTAAATAAATAAGGCTCTTTGTAAAGTGTGAGTTGTGTTTCTAAGTGCAATATTTTGTATTTCTTTAAGGCGTGGTCTACTAGGAATCCCTTCAGTGCGTCTGTTGGTACCTTTTCCAATCAATCCGAGTGCTCCACCTACAACTGGAATTACTGATGTCCTCGTGTTTCATATTTTGGAGATTTCTACTTCAAGATCTTCAAGATCTTTGTATTTTGATAGTTTTTTGGAGATCTTCAATGATACCTTACAATCTGCAGTGACTGCCATGTTAATAAGAACCCGCATTCTGTCTTTTTTGCTCTTTGATGACAATTAGATTTGATTGTTCCGTCTGTGTGTATAGTGAAGTCCCATAAAATTGTAACCGTGTCTGGGTGATGTCTATACCAGTTTCTTGCAGTCTCCCTAAAAGCTGCAGATTTTCCAGTGCAGATATTGGACCATTCTATCAAAGAGCGCTATTCAGTGGTTGCTAACACCGTGTAAAATGATACAAGATGCTCAAATGTTTCTATATATTCATAACTCTATCTGCATTTCGGATTAACAGAATTTTTCAGTATGTGTGCTTGATAATTTCTAGTTAGTAAGCATTGGTCCTGTGTAGCAGAATAAAACGTTTGGTTTCAGCTTTTAACTGTGCACTACGTAAAAACTGATGGGTTTGTCTACATCAGTTTGTTTGGCACGGCCAGATTATTGATCATGAAGAGGCTTATCTTGCCATCGTTTCTTCATTTGGTACATTTCGTTTGCTTTCTTTTTTGGGGTTCTTTGCCGCTGCAGTCGGTGTATTATGGTTTATTTGTGCTTCTTCAATCACTTGAAATCCCTTTTGAATTTTATTAATGAATAAAGTTTCTTATTTCTTTCATGTTCTTTGACACAGGTCGTCATCCAGTCTTCTGCAGTTTCCAGGTAGCTTTGAAGGCCGGTAGTTGTGGTTTTGGTAAGACAATTCTGGTTTAACTAATCGTCTGCCTCCTTTCGATCTGGGCACATAGAGACGATCAACATCAGCTATGGCTGATGCAAGCAAGTGAGAATCTTTCTCGTTTTGACACCCATTTGCTTAATGTCAGTTAATGATGTTGAAACTGTACTGCCACACAGGGACAGGCAAAATGTTTATGGCTGACATTCTGTTTTGTGAATTTCACTCGGTATTTAGCACCAGACGAACACGGCTCTAATATTCTTTTCTTACTTTCTCCTTCATTTGGTTATGCTGTATTCCATCTCCTTCGCTAATTCCGAGGTACCTACAGGCTTCTTGTTCCAACTCCATTATTTCATTTTTGTAAGTGTGCTTGATAATTTCTAGTTAACAAGCATTGGTCCTATGCAGAAAGAATAAAAGCTCCGGTTTTAGCTTTTAACCCTGCACTACGTAGCCATTGATAGATACGGGCTTTGTCTATATCAGCTTGTTAGATCCGAGCAGAGTATTGACCGTGAAGCGGTTTACCTTGCCATCATGTCGGTTGCATTTGTTTTTGCTTTCTTTTTTAAGTATTTTGCAGCTTCAGTCGGTGTATTATGTTTTACTTGTACTTCTTCACCTATTTGTTGGCTTCCTTTAAAAGTTTCTTTCTTGCTTAATGTTCTTTGACACAGATCATCGTCCAGTCTTCTCCAGTTTCCAGGTATCTTTGAAAGACGGTTGTTTTAGTTTTGTAAGACAATTTTCTCTACCTCCCACGGATATCTGGCCGCATACAGCCTTGGGATGACGCAATCAGTGGCCAATGAGAAGCTTTCTTGTTTTGACGTCCATTCGCTTAATGTCGGCTATGGTCCAATCAAGGATTTTGAAACTGCATTGCTCCACAGGGAAAGGCAAATTGTTTATGGCTGACATTCTGTTTTGTGAATTTCTCTTGGTATTTAGCAACAGACGAATTCGCCTGTTGTATTCTTTTCTTATTTTCTCCTTCATTTGGTTATGCTGTATTCCATCTCCTCCGTTGACTCCTACGAATTTATAGGCTTCATCTTATTCCAGTTCCCTAGTTTTTGTGACGAAATCTAGATCTATTAAGTGTGTATCTGTAATTCTCCCTTTCTTGAATGTTACTTTTGCACATTTATCTAAACCCGAAATCCATGCTGATGACGTCACTGACACATTTTTTTTCATTATTGAGGAGACTCTTCAACTTCTTGTCGTCTTTGGCAAAGATTTTGATATCATCCATTTAGAGTAGGTAATTAAACACTTACCTATTCACTTTGTATCCATAGGTATTACTTTTTAGTTCAAGCGAAAGGGGAATTAAGAACAGACAAAAAAGAAGTGGCTACAGGAAATCTCATTGGAAGATTCCTCGCCGGATATCCAAACAAGTAGAAGTGGACGTACGTTTGGTGTGATTTATGTATAATGTGGTTTCCCACAGTTCCATGCTATATTTAAGGAAAATTACTATTACTGGAGAGACTTTGTACATTTCCAAAGCCTTAAGGATCCAAGAGTGTGGCACATTATCAAAGACTTTTCAGGAATCTATTCAAACCCTTCCCGTAGAAATTGCAAATTTTCCAATGCAGATATTGGCCCACTCTGTCATGTCGGGTTTTATACTCAGTGGGTGCCAAAATCATGCAACCTGATACAAGATGATCGATTGTTTCTGGATATTTATCACAGAATCTGCATTTTGGGCTAACACAATATTTTAGTATATGTGCTTGATAATTCCTAGTTAACAAGCATTGGTCCTGTGCAGCAAGGATAAAACCTTCAGTTTCAGCTTTCAACCATGCACTACGTAGCCACTGCTGGGTACGGGTTTTGTCTACGTCAGCTTGTTTGGTACGGGCAGAGTATTGACCATGATTATTAATATTATTATTATTTCCTTAGATTTCTGTTGTATAAATATTTCCTTTTGAGTCCCAAGAAGTGTCCGAAGTTCAGAAATGGCGGCATTGCATTTCCCATTGACCATTTTTACTGTTGAACTAGCTAGATGCAATCGTAATTTCTATTCCAACAGTTTTTTTTCTCGCACTTCCCACCTGTGGAACTCCCTTCCGATTTCTTGCTTCCCTGTCAACTACGATCTTCAAAGATTTAAATGCAACGTCAATCGACATTTTCTCTTTTCTTGAAGCCTGTTCCTTTTGTTCTTTCAGCAATCTTCCCTATTCCAAGTCTTCTCATTCTCTTTCACTCCCTGTGACCTCCTGCGTCTTAGTGGCATTGTTGCCTTGCTTGGGGTGAAATGATTATAAAAAACTGGAAGAAGAAAACACTAGACAATATTCGAAGCATGGGCGAATGATAGATGTATATAATTGTAGAATATCCTCTAGCGAGAAAACAATTGTCTAGCAAGATACGATGAACCATCTTTCTTGGAAGCAGATTTAGCAATTAACTTTATAGCAATTAAGTCAATCAATTTTTACGAACTGAAATCTTGATAGAGAAATCTTAATTTTTGTGAAGAAAATTTTAAAACTGCAATAGATATCTTGATCAATGACATATCTAGAATATGGCAAGTAAAACAAATGCCATGGGCGCCATTTATTTAGGGACGCCACAACGTCGCTGAACACTGAGAAAATGATCTATAGTACCTTTTTTCTTTTTTTGCCGTTGGCGATCACGGCTCTCCACAATTTCCTAAATCTGTAGTTCTTAGTAAATCTCATCTCTTTGTTATCTCTCCGAAACATTGTTTTGACAACCATTTACTCCAGCTAGTTAGGTAGGGTATGCATTGTTTTCCTCTGTCCCTCTTGCCGTCAATCTGTCCTGTGAGTATCAGATTTTCCAAGCCCTCTTTCCTCATTATATTCCCTAGAAATTTCAGCGGCCTCTTCCTGATGTTTATTATAAGGGTCCTTTTCCTTTTTTTCTTCATGTGCCATGTCCCTTATGAACATAAGCGATCATGGCTCTCCACAATTTCCTGTCCTTCATAGTTCATTTTGTCTCTTTGTTATTTTTCCTAAGCCCCGCGTCACCATCCATTTACTCAAGCTCACAAAGTAGGTTATGCATTGTTTCCCTCTGTTCCTCTTACCTTCAATCCGTCTTGTGAGTATCAGATTTTCCAAGCCCTCTTTCCTCATTATTTGCCCTAGAGATTTCAACTGTCTCTACCTGATGTTAAGTATAAGTTTCCTTTTCATTTCCATTTTCTCTAAAACTTCGTCGTTGCTCACATGTTCGGTCAATGGTATTCTCAACATCCTTCTGTAGAACCACATTTCTGTTGCTTCAAGTCTCTTCTTGATCTTTGGGAAGATTGTCCGGCATTCACTGATATACCGGAGAACAGATATCACGTAACAGTTCAGTACTCTTTTCTTTATTTCTGTTACTTCAAGTGACTTCTTCATCTTTTCGGAGATTGTCTAGCATTCACTGCTATATAGGAGGACAGATATCACATAACGGTTCAGTACTCTTTTCATTGTTTCTGTTGCTTCAAGTCTCTTCTTCATCTCTGATGAGATTGTCCAGCATTCGCTGCCATATAGGAGGACAGATATCACGTAAAAGTTCAGTACCCATTTCTTTGTTTCTGTTGCTTCAAGTCTCTTCTTCATCTTTGAGGAGATTGTCCAGAATTCACTGCCATATAGGAGGACAGATATCACGTAAAAGTTCAGTACTCTTTTCTTTGTTTCTGTTGCTTCAAGTCTCTTTTTCATCTTTGAGGAGATTGTCCAGCATTCACTGCCATATATGAGGACAGATATCGCGTAAAAGTTCAGTAGCCATTTCTTTGTTTCTGTTGCTTCAAGTCTCTTCTTCATCTTTGAGGAGATTGTCCAGAATTCACTGCCATATAGGAGGACAGATATCACGTGACAGTTCAGTATCCCTTTTTTTAACGAAGTTTTTCTGTGAGTTCTAATATATTATAACAGTTGTAAAAGAATATATTACTAATCCCTAAAGATTAAAGTGTCCTCTCTTTTAATTTTAGATTAATCTCTTTTAGAATGTTGCTTTCAAGTAAGTGATGTACCCTGTGCATACACTGAAGAGTAGTATTAGGTTGTTCAAAAGTTAATGTCCGTTTTATTTTAGAATAAATCTTTCAGTTGAGTTCTAATATTATATATTACTCCGTACTAAAGATTAAAGTGTCATCTTTGTTAATTTATATTAATCTCATACATTATTTACATTATTCGGACTGTTATCCTCATCTTCATTGTCATATTCACAACGTTTCGGCTGTTGTACTCTCCGGCCTTTATGTCTATGTCTCTCTATATCTCTGTCTCTATCTCTGAGATGAGGTATTATGATTACTTGCATTATTTACATTATTTTGCACTCGGATCGGAGTCGCGATCCGTCTTGGACTCAAATTATGTGAGCGTCACAGATGCAGATGTGGAGCCTCCATCGATGAGTTTGGTTTGCATCCTCTCTCCTGTCGTCGTAGTGCCGGCCGCTTTCCACGGCATGCAGCAATAAACGACATCATCAGAACAGGTTTGGATGCAGCTGTGTTCCCTTCCCAAATCGAAGCCGTAGGCCTCAACCGTGGTGATGGAAAGCGGCCGGATGGCATTACCATCTTCCCTTTTAAAATGGGGAAGTCGTTGATTTGGGATGCGACCTGTGCGGATACATTTTCGGACGGTAATTTGATCAGGTCCGCGGTTGAGCCGGGGTTCGTCGCCCGAGACGCAGAGATAAAAAAAAATAGCTAAATATTCTTCTCTTGCTGATAGATTTTTTTTTTTACTCCTGTGGCCCTCGTTCAATGGCGTTCCTTCGGAGGATTGGCGCGATGGCGTCTCGATTAAGGAACGAGCCTCGCGAAACGGAGGGGCTCTTGCAGCGTGTCTCACCGGCGATGGTCCGAGGTAATGCTTTCTCCATCATTTCAGCTGGCAGAGGATAGCAAAAAACATTGTTTATAGTTACGTTGTTCTGGAACTTGCTTTGTTTCAATGACTTTTGTTTTGTTATTGTTAGTTACTTTGTTCAATAAATACGTTTACATTATTCGGACTGTCATCCTCATCTTCATTGCCATATTCACAATGTTTCGGCCGTTGTAAGCTCCGGCTTTCTCCAGGTTATTGGAATTTCGAACCAAAGCCTTTATTTCGTCCACCGGATTAGATTGTTCTAGTTCTACGTGCCATGCCTCTTTTGGATGTCTCAGTTATTTCCCTTTAACTCAACTCACCAAGCTGAAGAATTCTGTTGCATACAACGGTCAAAACGTTGTGAATATGGCAATGAAAATGAGGATAACAGTTCAAATAATGTAAATAATGCAAGTAATCTTAATACTTCATCTCAGAGATCCAGTCACCCAAAACAGGCCGTAGCGTACAACGGCCAAAACGTTGTGAATATGGCAGTGAAGATGAGGATAACTGTCCGAATAATGTAACTAATGCAAATAATCATAATACCTCATCTCAGAGATCCAATAACCGGAAGAAGGCCGGAGAGTACAACGGCCGAAAAGTTGGGAATATGGCAATGAAGATGAGGATAACAATCCGAATAATGTAAATAATGTAAGTAATTATAATACCTCATCTCAGAGATATAGAGAGATATATCAATATCTTTCAAAATTATATACCTCCCCATCTTGAACAGGAAAAAGAAAAGATGCTTTTACTGTTTTGGTCATCATGCTTCTGAAACATCTGCCAACCTTAACAAAGCATGGGATGAAGGATCCGCGTGTGATTGGGCAGTGAAGATCTGATTCCTGAAGTTCCGCAGTGGGGATACGAGTCCTGAAGAACAAGCTATTAGAGAACATTCATTTGTAACTGATAATAAACATTTGAAAACGCCGGTTGAATAAAACTCATGTCAGTGAGTCAGAGAAGTGTCTCAGATAATTAATATTAGCATTTGAAGAATATCGAACCATTTTTAAAAAAATTGCAAAGGGAAGAAAAACGATAAATTGGTCCCATATGAATTCAGTGAAACTCACAGAGCTCGACGTTTTCAAGTATGTTCGATGCTGTATTTGCAGAATTCGAATCTTGCATTTCTTGGTCGAATTGTGATAGAATGAGAATATATATATATATATATATATATATATATATATATATATATATATATATATGAAAATGGAATAACATATATGAATGAAATGGCGGAATTAAAAGAGAAAGCAGTTCTTCTTAGTTTGATTACAAAGTAAAAATAAATGCTGCAAAAATAGCCTCCAAAATATTAGTCCTGCCAATGCAAGTTGAATTTGAATTTCTTGGTTGTGTAGTCATATCCTTCTATGGCAACACTTAAAACAATCTTGATTGAAATTAAGAGCCAGGCTACTCAATTTAAAATATTATAACTAATATATAAAACACTATATTTTGAGGGGGGTTCCATATACAGAAAAGGGTAAAGTAATATTTATTAATGAGGCAGTGCTAAATATCAATCATATATATATATATATATATATATATATATATATATATATATATATATAAATGATAGAAATTATTAGGAGGATTTGATAATTATAATTAAGTAATTCATCGAGTCTGAAACCTCAACAGAATGCAGAAAGCACTGGACGGCCGTTTCGTCCTATATTTGGAACTCATCAGCAGTGCTCATCCACTACCGACAATTGAAACACTTACAGGTTGTCAAGCAAACATCATACCAACTGTTCCAACGGGCCGTCCAGTGCTTCCTGCATTCTGTTGAGGTTTCAGACTCGATGAATTACTTAATTATAATTATCAAATCCTCCTAACAATTTCTATCATGTGCATATTATTGCTTGAACCCGCTTCTAATGCTTCAATTTGAGCGGCTTGGTGATAGTTGTCGTGGCTCCGGGGGCACCCTCCTATTGTTAGAGAGAATCTCAGTTGAGTTTCACCACGGAATTTGTGAGCGAGCGGCGCTATATTGAGTCTGATTTGCTACCTCTTCGTCACCGAGGCCCGTTGGAACAGTTGGTATGATGTTTGCCTGACAACCTAACTGTCAGAGTTTCACCACGGAATTTGTGAGCGAGCGGCGCAATATTGAGTCTGATTTGCTACCTCTTCGTCACCGAGGCCCGTTGGAACAGTTGGTATGATGTTTGCTTGACAACCTAACTGTCAGGGTTTCACTTCTCGGTAGTGGATGCGCACTGCTGATGAGTCCCAAATATAGGACGAAACGGTCGTCCAGTGCTTCCTGCATTCTGTTGAGGTTTCAGACTCGATGAATTACTTAATTATAATTATCAAATCCTCCTAACAATTTCTATCATGTGCATATTATTGCTTGAACCCGCTTCTAATGCTTCAATTTGAGCGGCTTGGTGATAGTTGTCGTGGCTCCGGGGGCACCCTCCTATGGTTAGAGAGAATCTCAGTTGAGTTTCACCACGGAATTTGTGAGCGAGCGGCACTATATTGAGTCTGATTTGCTACCTCTTCGTCACCGAGGCCCGTTGGAACAGTTGGTATGATGTTTGCTTGACAACCTAACTGTCAGGGTTTCACTTCTCGGTAGTGGATGCGCACTGCTGATGAGTCCCAAATATAGGACGAAACGGCTGTCCAGTACTTTCTGCATTCTGTTGAGGTTTCAGACTCGATGAATTACTTAATTATATATATATATATATATATATATATATATATATATATATATATATATATATATATATATGAAGATGGAATAACATATATGAATGAAAGGGATTGATTAGAAGAGAAAGCAGTTCCTCTTAGTTTGATTACAAAGTAAAAATAAATGCTTCAAAATATTAGTCCTCCCAATGCAAGTTGAATTTGTATTTCTTGGTTGTGTTGTCATAACCTTCTATGGCAACCCCTAAAACAATCTCGACTGAAATTGATAGCCAGGCTACTGCAATTTCAAATATATAGAACTAATATATAAAACACTATATTTTGAGGGGATTACATATACAGTAAAAGGGGAAGTAATATTTATAAATGATGCAGAGTTGCTAAATGTTAAAGAAATATAGGAAAGCTAATTCAGTGTTTGCGATGGAAAGGAAAATGTTAATTTTTGCCAATGCAAGTTGAATTTGTATTTCTTGGTTGTGTTGTCATAACCTTCTATGGCAACTCCTAAAACAATCTCGACTGAAATTGATAGCCAGGCTACTGCAATTTCAAATATATAGAACTAATATATAAAACACTATATTTTGAGGGGATTCCATATACAGTAAAAGGGGAAAGTAATATTTATAAATGATGCAGAGTTGCTAAATGTTAAAGAAATATAGGAAAGCTAATTCAGTGTTTGCGATGGAAAAGAAAATGTTAATTTTTGCCAATGCAAGTTGAATTTGTATTTCTTGGTTGTGTTGTCATAACCTTCTATGGCAACCCCTAAAACAATCTCGACTGAAATTGATAGCCAGGCTACTGCAATTTCAAATATATAGAACTAATATATAAAACACTATATTTTGAGGGGATTCCATATACAGTAAAAGGGGAAGTAATATTTATAAATGATGCAAAGGGCTAACCTCTGCATCATTTATAAATATTACTTAATATAATTATTATTATGTTAAAATAAAACCAGTGTAAAAATTCGAATCAATATTTTGACCTGGAAGTTGACCTTATAGACACTAAGTACAGAATAACGACTAAGAGTATGTCAGTCACTTCCCCAATATAGCTGTTATAACTCTTTCTAGTATTTATAGGGGTTTCCTATCTAACCTTTTGTTTAAAGTAGTGTGGAGGGTCAACATTTTGATTATATTGTTATTTTCCCATCTAGTTACATAAAGCAAAGTAATAGTAATATGGCATTGCAGCACAGGTCAGACACAAGGTTCATCCTCAGGGTGAAGATTTCCAGATAAACGCTTCGGTCAGATCGATGCCCACGAATTAAAATCATGAGACTTTTTCTGCAGTAAGTAGATTTTATTCCCGGGTTGTAACCTACTGCTCTAGACGAACGAGGCGGAGATGTAGCGTAGTTGAGGAGTGAGACGAACAGTCTAGCGGGCGTATTTCCTTTCGATCTTCTCCTCACTCTCGGTTACTCTATGCTTTTCGCGGGCAGTGGTCACTGTCTTATAAAGAACATTGTTGTTTGTCTTGTCACCTTTGTGAAGTGAGTAGCATGTTCAAATGTAAAAATAAGAAGCTGTCCAAGAAACAAAATTGACAAAGTTTGCAATAAGCAGTATCAAGAAAAAGAAAAAAATGCAGGAAAAAGAATATGAACGAAGCAAACAATATATACAAGGCAAATTAACAGAAATAAAGCAAAGTAATAGTAATATGGCATAAAGTTCACAAGCTAAGAATTGATGTTAACACACACAAGAAAGTTTGAACAAATGAACATAGCCTTTTGAGTTTAAGGCAAGACAGACCGGGACTGAGTCAGATGAAACCGAGAATTGGTCTGTTTCATTGGCTAGGAAAAAAAAATCCCAGCTTGAATTGGTGTGTTTCTGCCCATGAAATAGGGAGAGGTAAGTATTTTGCAGTCATTCCGAGGTAGATTGGAATCAACAGTCGTTATCCTCTGTCTGACTGGTTACTCTTTTTTTTTGGTTCTTGCTACTTCATAATGTTTTTTAATTCTTTCATGGCCAATAACGATTTGTATCTTAGTGGCTTTACTGTCTTGCTTGGGGTAATTTCGATTTTTAAAAAAAAGACCGATTTCGACGAAATGAACAAAAAAAACAAAATATGGATAAGAAAAAAATATTTATTTCAATAAATACAAATGAGAAAATAACAACAATTTAAGAAAAAAAATTGGAATGTGTAATAATAACTAGAATGATATGTCTATTAATTACAATGTGGATATTTTCTTATGGACAGTGTCGCCTGCAACAGATGCCCTTCGTTTGATATGTTCTCTTCAAATTACTAGTTTATATTTACAGAGTTTAGTTAAAGTATTTCTTTTAATCAGTCCCTTTTAATAAGTAGGCACGTATCTGTTACACATGGATCTGAATTGGAAAGGCGTGTGTCTGGCGCTATACAACAGCTGGTCATATGTTGGGTAATTGTACATGTAGTGAGTATACGGCTGACTGCTCATTGAGTAGAGAGACTGAGGCTGATACCAAGCGCCCTGTCCGACATTAATCAAGAATAGTTTGGAACCGTCTTGCTTCAGCAGTTCAGTCTCCTTCATCAGGTCATTGGTAATTACAGTCGCCGAAGGGTCGACGAACAGGACGGCAATCTGGTTCCCCACAAGGCCTTTGTTTGCGTTCTGAATGGTACGCTGATTAAGTTCTTTCCTCATTTCACGGACGACGTCGACTAAAGTGGGCAATTTGTTGTTGCCGCTGGGTACATTGCTGCCAATGTCCGAGGGTTTCTTGTCCATCAGGGAAGTGACCGGAACGTTGAAATTCTCTGGGCAATAAGCATAGGAGACAACACCAAAATGTCCGTAACCGGTGTATGGGAGCAGGTAGTTGATAAATTGCTGGATCATATGTGCCCTGTAGGCTCCCATAGAAACAAGATCATAACCAAAAGACACAGTACCTGTGAAAGAAAAAGAAGAGAATTTGTTATAAAAAAAACGTGCCTAAAATAATGATTTCAGAGAAACATCTTATAAATTGATAGAGTTTAAATGTCTATCTATCTATCTATCTATCTATCTATCTCAGTCTGTGCATATCTATCTCAGTCTATTCATGTCTATCTATCTATCTATCTATCTATCTATCTATCTATCTATCTATCTCAGTCTAATCATATATATCTATCTATCAATATATATATATATATATATATATATATATATATATATATATATATATATGTGTGTGTGTGTGTGTGTATCAGTCTGCTCATATCTATGTATCTATGTATCTATCTATCTATCTATCTATCTATCTATCTATCTATCTATCTATCTATCTCAGTTTAATCATATCTATCTATCTATCTATCAAGATATATATATATATATATATATATATATATATATATATATATAAATATATGTATATATATGTATCAGTCTGCTCATATCTATCTATCTAGCTAGCTCAGTTTAATCATATATATATATATATATATATATCAGTCTGCTCATATCTATCTATCTATATATATATATATATCAGTCTGCTCATATCTATCTATCTATCTATCTATCTATCTATATCTATATATATATATATATATATATATATATATATATATATATATCAGTCTGCTCATATCTATCTATCTCAGTTTAATCATATCTATCTATCTCTCTCTCTCTCTCTATATATATATATATATGTATATATATATCAATCTGCTCATATCTATCTATCTATCTATCTATCTATCTATCTATCTATCTATATATATATATATATATATATATATATATATATATATATATATATATATATATCAGTCTGCTCATATCTATCTATCAAATTCATTTAATTACTTTATATCTATCTCAAAAATCTTAAAATCTATAATTATCAAATTAAAGGTTTAAATTCATTAATTATAAAATTAACGTCTAAATGAATTAATTAATTATTAAATTAAATGATTTAATTAATTAATTATTAATAGCGTCTACACTAGGCAAATGCGATTTTTCCATTCGGCTGGTGGCATTTTGAAAGTATTTTTAACAGAAATAAAACAATTGTACTTACTTGCTTCGTCTCTCTGAGGAATTTCAGCAGTTGTTGTTGTTGGTACTGGTGTAGTAGTAGTGGTAGTGCTGGTTGTAGTCGTAGTCGGAGGAAGGGTAGTGGTGGTGGTTGTAGGAAGTGGCGTTGTAGTCGTTGTTGGGGCTGGTGTTGTAGTTGTTGTTGGGGCTGGTGTTGTTGTAGTTGTTGTTGGAGCCGGTGTCGTTGTTGTAGTCGTTGGTGGCAATGTGGAGATAACGATAGCTAAGAAAGAGAGAAACCATGAACAGATATATTAATAACGCCATCAAAGCTACTCTTCATGAAAAACGACAAAAAATTAAACATTATTTTCTAAATCTATGTATCTATCTATCTATCTATCTATCTATCTATCTATCTATCTATCTATCTCAGTCTAATCATATCTATCTATCTATCTATCTATCTATCTATCTATCTATATATATATATATTTTTTTTTTGTCATCCACAGACAGACTGTTTCGCTGTTACACAACTCATCAGTGTGGCTAGATGTCCGGTTGCCTCTAGCTAGGATCGAAACCCGACTGAAGGTGAATTTTAGCGTGTTTATTTTTAGATTTAGATAAACACACAGTGACTGACAGTGACTCAATTCTGCCGAAGAGTCATGCATATACATATATATACATATATATATATATATATATATATATATATATATATATATATATATATATATGCATGCATATATATATATATATATATATATATATATATGCATGCATATATATATATATATATATATATATATATATCATGCATAAATATATATATATATGCATGCATGCATATATATATATATATATATATATATATATATATATATATATCAGTCTGCTCATATCTATGTATCTATCTAGCTAGCTAGCTATCTCAGTTTAATCATATCTATCTATCTATCTATCTATCTATCTATCTATATATATATATATATATATATATATATATATATATATATATATATATATTATAATATATATATATTATAATATATATATATGTATTATAATATTTTTTTTTTAAATATGATTCCTTCGCTACAATGGCTGCCCAGCCGTTTCCATAGTAAATAATTTTGCAAAGGACCATACTTATAAAACACGCGCAAACCACAAAGAAATTTTCGCTTGACGATAAAACGGGACTCGATACCTTAATTCAACTTAATTTTAATAATTATATTGAGGGTTCCGGCTCTCGTTTTTGAAACATGAGAACTCTTACGTAGCGAAGGATTCATATTTTTTTTTTAAATATTATAATATAAGCTCTACTTCTGTATGGAGCACTGTCTTTTTAAAAATAAAAACCTAAATACTAAAAAACTCCGGATTATTTACCTAACGCATTCTTTCCTATTTTCCTCCATACCTGCATATATATATATATATATATATATATATATATATATATATATATATATATATATATATATATATATATAAACATGCATTGTTAAATATAACAGACAATGAATGTCTATTATATCTCTATCATGAGCCGTTCTAATGTTCGAATGTTTGCTTTAATTTCGGGTGAAAATAAAGAGAAAAATTGTCCAACATTTGGATATTTTTTATTAAGCTGGTCCTTAAGCTTTCAGAAATTGAAGCGAATATTCGAACATTAAAATGACTGATGAACAGACATAATAGGCATTCATTGTCTGTTATATTTAATAATATATGTTTTGATAATGACCTGCTGCCCCAATACACAATATATATATATATATATATATATATATATATATATATATATATATATATATATATAAAGCACCTGGTATTCCCAAGCGGTCACCCATCTAATTATTGAACGGGCTTGACGTTGCTTGTGGCTTGTGCGATGACAGCCGAGGCCGGCTGTATGCGAATATACCGGTGCTCCCTATGTTTTACAGATTCGTTTCAGTAACCAACATTATGGCCATGATCATTGTTGTTGGGTCGGGAATGAGCAGAAAATACGATTTCTCATTTAGTCGGCAATGCCTTCCTTCTGCTACGAGAAAACAAAACTTTTTTTCAGTGTCCCCACTAAGTTCCCGCCACGAAAAAGAAACCGTACACACTCACTGCCTAGCCATTTCACTGACTGTCGCTTGTCTCACTACAACGATTAATTATATGTATACTGGCTGGGGGGACACACCCCACTCTTTTCCGTTTACACGTGTTCACCAACAGGTGAGGTGGAGACAGTCTTTCAAAAGACCCTACTTTTACGGCTATGTAAATAATAAAAAAAGAAGATTTTATCTTCGAAAATTCAAAGATGAGATGAAGACAGGATTCCTAAAAAACCCTGGTCATTAAATTTACTCAAAGGTGGGCTGGAGACAAGATTCTTGTAAAAACGTGGTCATTAAATTGAGTTATTAGGAAAAAGAATCGGTCTATTCATCTTCTACGGATGTGTGAAAAATTGTATTGCTACATGCTTAGATTCGGTGATCGTACAGGAACCGATGTTTCAACGTCATATGGCCTTAAGCCCATTAATATATTAACAAGAATGTAAATAATAGTAATTCCTCATCCCGGAAAGATCGACAGAAATAAAAACTAGTTAAAAGTATAAATTACTCGAACGCAAGTAGATACATGTTTTTATTATTTTTATTATATATAAAATATTTTATGATAAAGTATCTCGATTGGTTTGATTTGTTTTGTTTTACGGTATATCAACCTCAATGGGTTATTTAATGCCGACAAGATTTTTATTGCTGGTAATATTTTTTTGCTTTAAAAATGTATTTCTGGTAATAATGTATTGCTGGTAATAATTTTCCTCAAAAAATGTATTATTAATATCTATTTTTACACTTTCATAGTGTTTTGACCCCAAGTTTGGGGGGTTAACTATTTGCCTATAGCTAGGAGCCTAAAAGGTGCTACCACCCCAGGTCAGGGTGGACCTGGGAACATTAGCAATTAAGAGGTTGTTCCACGCTACTCAAAACCTCCTAATCAGAGGTTTTGCTGCTGGACGTAGTTTATCGTCTTACCCAGGACGGGAAAAGGTTTTAATTTTACATTAAAAGGAATTCTAGAGAAAGTAATGTTAAAATTAAATCATTAAAAGTACAAATAACGTGTATTTTTTTAAAATGAATCGTATATGTCTGAACCCACCCACCCCCACCAAAAAAAGAAAAAAAGAAGAAGACAAATTTGTATCTTACCTTCACATGTTTTGATGTTGAAGGCTTTCACGATATTTTCGAGGGCAGAATAGCTAGACACTTGGTAGACGTTATTGTCAGGGTCGCTTGCAATGGCCTTCAGCTCGGAAAGATCAAATTGATGACCAACGCCGATAGCGAAGACGCTGACCCCGTCTTTGTGAAGTTTCGCCGCCTCTCTTCGAGTTGCCTTCGTGTCGCTAGACATGCCGTCTGTAATAATGACGGCAATGAAAGGTGAGCTTGTCTTTCCCAGACGGGGTCTGATCTCATTGTGAAGCAGGTCAAGAGCCTCGGCGGTGTTTGTCTGGCCTTGTCGGTAAGGAATGATAGCAATTGCTTTTTTCAGTTGGTCTTTGTCTGTGTATTCATCAAGGGAGAATTCCAGGTGGGCATGATTGCTGAAGGTAATGGCACCGACGTGGACTTGGGAGTCTGCTGGGCCGATATCAAAAGGTTCGACGAGTTCCTCAACGAACTCAAGTTGCTTCTCGTAATCGACACTCCAAATACTGCTGGAGGAGTCCAAGACGAAGAAAAGATTGGCTGCTTTACCCGAACAATCTGGAAATGATAAAATAACGCTTATGAAAATTAAGAGGACAAGACCGAAATTCAGATGCGTATTAGAAAAGCAAAAGATGCCTTTCGAAAGCTAAGTTAAGTACTAGGACACAGGAAAAATTCGTTAGAAACAAAGAAAAAGAGCCGAACAGATAAGTAATATCAATCCACCTATATAACTGAATACTTAACAATTTCCTCACAGAGGAAGAGAACACTTAGAGCAAGAGAAATGTGGTTCTACGCGGGCGGAAAGAAAGAAAAAAAGAATAATTATAAACAGAAAACTAAAGAGACAGCTGAAATTTTGTGGATATATACTGATGAAGGAGTTCTGGGAGAAATTGAAAATTTCTAAACAATATACAAAAGTGCCATATATATATATATATAACGTCACGCATTATGAAAAGGACATAGTCCAACAATTATTTTAAGACATTTTTATGTTTATACATTCTTTTTATAGATACAAATATTTAAGTAAATGCTCTGTTTTTTTTTATAATAAACAGTATTAAACAACATTTACCGGCCTGAATGTCCGAGAAATTTTCATGGAAAATATTCGTCCTTCGACAGGATTCGAACCTGTATCCTAAACGGGACCGTCATATAGCCTGACGTGCATTTAACCGATTGAGCCACAGAGGAGCGTTCGGCTAGCAAGGCCGATTTTACTGCTTATAAACTTCAATCGACCCAATTATTTCAGACCTAATTATTTAAGACATTTTTTATGTTTATAAGACGGTTCCGTATAGGATACAGGTTCGATTCCTGAGGGAGGGCGGAAATTTTGTATAAAACTTTCTCGGACATTCAGGCCGGTAAATGTTGTTTAATACTGTTTATTATAAACAGAATATTTGTATCTATAAAAAAGAACATATATATATATATATATATATATATGTTCTTTTTATAGATACAAATATTTAAGTAAATGCTCTGTTTTTTTATAATAAACAGTATTAAACAACATTTACCGGCCTGAATGTCAGAGAAATTTTCATAGAAAATTTTCGTCCTCCGACAGGAATCGAACCTGTATCCGATACGGAACCATACTATAAAAATGTCTTAATATATATATATATATATATATATATATATATATATATATATATATATATATATATATATATATATATATATATATATATATATATATATATATATATATATATATATATTAATATATATATATATATATATTAATATATATATATATATATATATTAATATATATATATATATATAAATATATATATATATATATATATATATATATATATATATATATATATATATATATATATATATATAGCTCTTGAATATATATTTCAGTTGAGTACTGTTGAGTGATAAGCTAATTCTATAGACAACAGCCACCTGCGTTAATGCAAAGCTCTTCAGTAAAATGAATAGAGTACACTGGCTGCTTGGTATTTGTTTACATTCGTAAAAAAAGAATACGCTAGATTTAACTGTTTCACGCTGCCGAATGAAGATAGCTCAGTGGTAGAAACTCTGACTGACACCAAAGTTGGGTTTCAATCCTGGCTTGACGCTTACTTAACAGTAAATATATATGCAGAGGACACATATTTTCAATGAATTTTCTCCAACATGCAAGCCGGTAAATGTTGCTAATACAGTTTATTATAGATAGAGCATTTACATAAATATTTGTGTATATATAAATAACGTATAACAATATATATATATATATATATATATATATATATATATATATATATATATATATATATATATATATATATATATATATATATATATATATAATTATGAACGTTTATAGTAATATATATTATATTGAAAATGCGTGGTAATTTTTCAGATAAGATATAATTCAGAACTCTATCATTCACTTAATTTAGGAATTTTTCCTCTTGCGAATTTATAAATTGACAATTTTTATGGGTAACTTTAGGCATTCCGTTACTCGTCATTTTCGTTCAAATTCTGTTTTCAGGTTTAATAATGAGTGTAACAATTTAATATCATTGATTGTCAGCGTAGTAGAATTATGTTTAATGTATATTTGACCAGAAAAATTTATTTTCAGATCTAAAAAATAAAAAATGAAAAATGAAACAGCACTTACGAGTTCTGGTTGGTAAGCAATTGATTGATGTCATCTGTGGAAACAAAGAAAGAGAAAAATAAAATAAACATTTTGTAAAATGATTATATATATTTAAAATAAAAATAAACATTTTGGAAAATGATTAGATATTATTATCACGTTAAACGTTATCTTTAGTGAATTAGACGCCCCGTTTATTTATTAAACAGTATATTCATTTGGTTTTGTCTATATAGCCTTATTCGGCAGCCAGTCTAGAAGGACAAGTCGTAACTATGGAAAAGGAAAGTGAAAGGACTGTCTTTCTCAAGAAGTTAAGGCAATTCACATGTAATAATGAAAAGGAATGTGTGGAGATCTGTGATCCATTACGTCCTGAACAGACAATGTATTAAAAAGTGTAGCAAACATTGTTTCTACAATTAAGTGAATTCAGTAATTTTGAATATATTTAATTATGTCGAATTATTGTTCTCGTTTTAGCTGTTTGAAACGTTATTATAAACAATATGAAATCCAAACTTATCAAAAAGCTGTATAAATCGACCCTGATCGAAACTAAATGAATTGAATAAAAATTAATATTTTCTTTTTACTTGAGCTTATCAAAAATCATGTATTATGCTAACGGCACTTATTATATTGATATGCTTGTAAAATCTCTAGGGTTTTGGCCATTTGAAAAACAGAGATCTTTATTATATATGCAGCGGAAAGACAGTATGCAACTAATTCGGCATCCTCTTTAAGAAAAGCTTTTAATAATTTCACTCCAAGTAAGGCAATAAAGTCACTAAGACCCAAAGGGGGTTACAGAGTACGAGAGAATATGGTGTTTTTCAAAACGTAGCTTAGATGTGGCACAAGACCGAACGTGTGGAGCACCCAGTGAGGATCGAACTCACTAGTCAGTCTTAATTGATCGAGCAAGACAAGACTGCTAAGCATTACACCACATCAAAGTGCCGAAATTGCGAAAGAGTATTATTAAAAATAAATTAAGGCGAGAGGACAATAAAAGAACAAGAATTAAGAAGGCAGAAGATAACAATTGACATTGCATTTAAATTTATGAAGATCAAAGGCAATAAAGCCACTAGGACACAGGGGTTACTGAGTGTTAGAGAATATGAGAAAAAACTACTATTAAGGAGAGAGGACAATAAAAGAACAAGAATTAAGAAGACAGAAGATAACGATTCACATTGCATTTAAATTTATGAATATCAAAGGCAATAAAGCCACTAGGACGCAAGGGGTTACTGAGTATTAGAGAATATGAGAAAAACTACTATTAAGGAGAGAGGGCAATAAAGGAACAAGAATTAAGAAGACAGAAGATAACGATTGTCATTGCATTTAAATTTTTGTTAGTTAAAGTTGGCTGGAAAGCAAGAAGTCGTAAGAGAGTTCCACAAGCAAGAAGTGCGAGTGAAGAAACTATTAGCAGAGAACTTACGGTTATATCTGGCTATTACAACCGTAACTTGATGAGACCTTCCTATCAATCTAGTACTGAGCTTAATTTCATAAGGTTTAAGCACCATAGCGTGAAATGGATCAGAACAATTACTGTGTAAGTATTTATAGATAAGGCACAGGGAAACTCCATTACGATGCTGGGAAAATGGCTGAAGTCGAGATGCCAGGTTAGGACCAACAACATTGCAAATTCTTCTAATTTATAGCAGATGTGACAGGAATATTGAAAGCAAGGACGTAGTTTAGAATGCTCGACAGTACTTTTATAAGAATGAACGTTAGTACTGAAATAAATATATAGAATTACGTTAGACGGCAGGTTAAAAATAAAAATCCGTTTTATAACTCACCGAGAGTAGGCATACAACAGCTGCGAGGATGATAGCTTGGTGATTCATTTTTATGAATGAACAAAGTTCAGCTTAGACGTACCGAAGAGAAACGAGATAACGAGTTTGGAAAAAAAACTGTCGAAAGCCGTGAATCAAGTGTGATTCTGGTGTTGGCAAATGCCAAGGAGATAATGTTCGTCTCTTTGCCGACACCATGCTTATATAGAAGTCATCTTCGTTCCAAAACGGACGTCAGTGAGTGGGAACAAATGTTTTGGTTTCCGGGATTGAGGGTATGACGGAAGTCACTACCAAATATGGGCATCGGTACACACAGACGAGGAGTAACGGCCTGAGGGACACACGTTGGGAAGAAAATG
>OZ038508.1:88000437-88082937 GCA_964036315.1 Acanthosepion esculentum | reverse complement strand
TATATATATATATATATATATATATATATATATATATATATATATATATATATATGAAGAGAAAGAACAAACTGATTTAGAATCCACAGTTCTCTGGCATTTAATTTTTTTAAATTGCTCAATACAGAGAACAATATTTTTAATGATTTGTCGTTGCTTGGAAATCTTCCATGTAAACAGAAACAGACAATCATCACTCTCTCGTCCGTGTATTGGTTAATATATAGTAATGTATTAGTCATCTTTGATAATGGCTTATGTAAGCCGAAAGCTTAGATTGGATTAAAAAATATGTCTCAATATTGTGATTTTCTTTCTTCGTTTAATGATAATGTTATTAAGCTTATCAGACGATATGAAAAGAATTTACATAAAATGGACAACACTTGTCTATTTTATTTAATGGAACATGCATCAATATATATATATATATATATATATATATATATATATATATATATATGAAATGGATTATGATAGGTATCTCCATGAAATCGCTAAAAAAAAGAGCATAGCATGATGAAAAAGACGCCATACTTTACGAAAACAAAATTTTATCGTCTAAATGCTTATGTTATTATTAAGAGGAAAGACCAAAGTTTGTTTTATTTTCCTTCTTTTTAGAACATTCTAAATTTTGATTAAAAAAACCCTTGTTTCTCTTTGTATCACCGGAACTACCAAAATAACATTTACAAGTTTTAGCACGTTTTTTTTTTTTTTTTTGTATGACAGACATTAATTTGGAAAATCTTGCATAAATAATTGTAGGAAGTTAATGAAACTTTCAGAAACTATTCGCAGATGATCGAAATTATTATAAATATGTTTTTTTTTATTAAAATCATGACAGAAATAACTCATTTTATGAAAACGCTTGAAATTCGATCGGGTCAGGTTTAGTGATTACAATAGTTAAAAGCAAAAGTCTTTGAGGAATGCAAATCATGTTTTGTTTTGTTTTTAATTGGACCCCCCTACCTGAAAATCAGCTCTGAATTGCATAAAAATAAAAACAAAACTCAATAAAACAAAGATATTATTTAATTTCAAATGCTTTTATTTGTTTTTATGAATATGAACAATATTTTCTGAAAGCAAAAAAAATTTTCGATGAAAAATTAATTTTTAATACAATTATTTGTTATTTTTTAATTATAATAGATTTTTACATTTAAGTTGTTAAAATATTATAAAATTAGTTAAAAGCTGCATTCATATTAATTAGTTAGAATGATTTTTATTTTAGTCTAACCGTAATATTAAAGCATTAATTACTATAACCAAATCCAGAGTCAAGTTTTTGGAATTCTCATATACTTGTGTTTTGATTGGTCATTCCAGCTTATGTAACAGCGTTTCCCCGAGCAAAGGGTGTTTGAACCTTTTAAAACCCTTTATTCTACATTCAACATCATCACTTGATAAGACACCGGAGGTGTTGAAACAAAATGGTTATTTTTGTAGTGATTTTATAACATGTTTATGTTACCATTTTCAAATAAATTATATCTGTATTGAACCCTCTTTTAAGAATAGTATTTTCTGGTCATTGGAATTTATTCCATATAAACCAATCCTATACTTATATATATATATATATATATATATATATACTTTTTGTCTTCCTTTTACATTCCTTTCCCCATATATATATATATATATATATATATATATATATATGTGTGTGTGTGTGTGTGTGTGTGTGTGTGTGTGTGTGTGTGTGTGTGTGTGCGTTCAAGAAAATTTTATATGACGATGGGTAATAACTACATAAATTAAAATACTCATTTTATTTTAGTCTTCGGAAATGTTTCAGGAACTTGTTCTTCCGCTTGTACGTCAAGTCGGTCTGTCGTTGTAGTTTTTTTGTGTTAGTCTTCCGGAATTTTGGATACAACCGACATTGATAGCGAGATTTTATCTCAAATATTATGTCCTGTTCAAATCTTCTATTCTTCTCATCACGTACGATATATTCCATAATAATATAATACACATCACACAAAACAACCACAATAAATATTCACCTGAGATTTTAACATCGGGATTTACTCAAATATTTCAATTTATAGGGCCATGTTGCTGAAGGGGATTCAGCCGAGTTGGCTTCAGATTCACAATTTTTCCTGGAACTGAGAACGAAAGAGAAGATTTAAATTGTCCTTTGTTGCAATACTATTTGTTGCAATATTGTACCATTTGTTTAAAATCATTATTACCCTTAATTTACAGATTGCGACATTTATCAGAGAGATGAAATTTAAATTTTTATTATTGCATTATTCCAAAATTTTAACACATCAGCAGATAGCTCTTAATGTCAACAACTGAGCACAAATAGTTATTAATTTAAAAAAAATAGTAGTTAATACAGGGTGTCCCAAAAAATGACACCATTTTAAAAGCAATTACAATGCAACTTCGTTTCTTGAACGTCTCATATCGAACAAATCGGTTTTCGAACAGGAAATTCAAGGTGAAAATGCAAAAATTTCGGTTCTCGAACAACATTGCCGAACCGAGTTAACCGGGGTCGAACCGAGTTAATCCGAGTCGATCCGAGTTAACCCGAGTCGATCCGAGTTAACCCGAGTCGAACCGAGTTAACCCGAGTCGATCCGAGTTAACCCGAGTCGAACCGAGTTAACCTGAGACAACCCGAGTTAACCCGAGTCGAACCGAGTTAACCTGAGCCGACCCGAGTTAACCCGAACGGAATAATTTCTAAGTCGACCGCCGTGTTGTATACATTCGTGTGTTGTGTCGGACTTTTCCTTTCCAATTTTATTGTATGTTGACTTTTTTTTCTCTATATTGATTTCTATTGGAAAAATAGTTTCGGTTTACGAACATTTCGTGTTACGAATGACCTTCAGGAACGGATTAACTTCGTGAACCAAGGTCCCATTGTATCTTGAAAACTACTAAGTCTTGCTCAATGAAATTGTATAGTTTAGGTGTTGATCATCATAAGTATATTATGGAATCGTATTCATAAGTGTGCACCGCCTTTGACACGGCACACGTCATGTCGGTAGTTAAGCTCTTGCCAAACACGTTGTAGCATGTCTCCGGTAACATTATCCAGCGCGGAAGTGATTCTCTGCTTGGGTTCATTAATACTATCAAGAAGAGGGGGGACATAGATAACTCCGCTTCCCATATGCCCATAAAAAGAAATCACACGGGAACATGTCCGGTGACTGCTACGGCCATTGCATCAGAAAACTGACTTTATCTCCACCACGCCCAATCCATCTATCTGTCGGATTCTCATTGAGATAAGCACGTACTATCTTCTTCCATTAAATACAAAATCTGTGAAAATTTGAGGTTATTTCAACAAGAATTGTCAAAATTATTGGCCTGCCAAATGATGTCAAATTTTTGTGGACACCCTGCATTATTCATATTTACAGGGACAAGAATGTCATCTTTGATAAAAGTTAAAAAATAACACTATAAATACGTAAAAAATGCGTATATTATCGAAAATTCCTTTTTTCTACAATATAGCTATTTGTACGATGTTATAATGCTTATTAACTAAACAATAATAATACTGAATATATATATTTTAAAATATTAAAGTATGTTTAATCACATCTCCCTAATAGCTGTCGCGATCTGTTAAAAAAAAAAAACTCTTTCCGAAACATTGCCCGGTTCACACTCCTCCCCGTTTTTTTTTAACAGGGGTAGAGGTTTATCTCTTGTTTCTCGTTTAGGATTGCTTGGGGAATGCAAATGAACATTCGGAGTTTAGTGCTGCGCTGTCAGTCCCCTGTTAAAACACATCCCAGCGATTCTTTTCGTAGAGCCTACCTTTCTTTACGAGGATTTCGCAATCTCGTCCGGCAGTTATAAATTCAATATTTAAGAACCCCCCCCCCCTCAAATCCGCGTAACCACAAAATGTAGCGTTTATGGTAATAAATAAATCTTATATGTGGTTAAAGTTCATACGTTTCATAACAGAAAATAAATACAAGCGAATTTCAAAAAAGAAAACAAAAAACTGCGTATTTTAAATAAAAGTCTGTATATATTAACTTTAAGAGAGAATCTAATAAAAATATAGAATAACGTACCTTTAAATCTTAACGTTTGAATTTAGACTCCATAATTTCTTGTTTTGTGGTGATGTGTCTACATATAATAAGACTTATATAAATATACTAGTAGCATGGTCCGGCGTTGCCCGTGTTTGATTCAAAAATCGTACGACTCATACAGCAATTGATATCACTTGACTTAAAATATTTTTGCCCTTCCTTGCCTTTAAAGGAGTGCCCTTTGCCGTGCTGATGTTGCTACATGCCTTACTTCTTGCCTATCTCACACTGCGAATTTTTTCTAAGCTCTATACTAAACATTAAATCTGTTACGAAAAAAGAACTAAACAAAATTAACACAAAACTTCGCCGGTAACATTATCCAGACTCGTAACTGGTAAAACCGAATGAAAAAAGAATGTTAACAACAAATACCTTTTCGCACCCAACACGGTTCTGCGGAATCAGAATCAACGTTGAGTTTAAGCAAGCGAATGAGCCAATTGGAGTAAAGTGCCATGCAGATTTAAATTTTTCACGCTTGTGACGAATGCAGCTATCGATTTTTTTTTTTGCATTCTAGCATGCTAGTTAACATTCGTGTCAGTCAGCTGTTGGCTCTCACGCTGGCCAATAGAATCTTCCTGCCTATTCGTGGCAGCCAGCTATAGGCTCTGACTCTGGCCAGTAGAAAATGGCCGCAAACTACATGAAAACTAACGTAGAAGCATGAAAAAATCGATTATTTCCACTATCGATGGGAGCTGGGAAATGCAAAGTGGGTCTTGGCCTTGTGACTAACTTGGAGCATGTGCATGTAAATTTTGGTGCAAATTCGTCGAAAATTGCGGCCGTGCATTCGTTACACACACACACACACACACACACACACACACACACACACACACACACACATCCTGCCTTTTATAGATAGAGATTAAAAGCTAATGTTAAAAAAAACAAAACAAACAAACAAACAAATGGAAGTCCTACGATTTATTTTAAAAATTAATGGCAATAATGATTTTTGGCAAGTTAGCTGACCGTTGACTCATCGAGAGTTCTTCCACCCTTTGATAGATTTTATTTTTCATCCTATTGGGTTGCTATCAACCCGCCACACTGGCAAGATTTTGCGTTGAGGGCAGCCGGTTTATTCGCCTTCACTCCGACAGTAGCTAACACGGTGTTGAAATATAATTGCCATGATGTAGCGATTTTAATATCGTAAAATAAATTATATTTAGCTCTACTCTGTATTGAGCCCTCTTTTAAATTAAATGTTACATACAGTTGAATTATACTCCAAATGTTCTCATTTTACCTGTATATATATATATATATATATATATATATATATATATATATATATATATATAAGAGTATAAGATTGGTGTATAATAGAGTAAATCCCAATAACCAACAAATACTATTCTTAAAAGAGTAGAGCAAATATAACTATTTATTCGAAGATTATAAGATAAATATGTTATAAAATCACTACAAAAATAGCCCTTTTGTTTCAACACTTCTGGTGTCTTATCAAGTGATGATGTTGAATGCAGAATAAAGGGATTTTAAAAGGTTCAAATCAATCAAATGTAGCAGCCTTTCCATTAGCGAGGGGTGTTTCATTGATTTGAACCTTTTAAAACCCTTTATTCTGCATTCAAGTGTTGAAACAAAATGGCGATTTTTGTAGTGATTTTATAACATATTTATCTTATAATTTTCGAATAAATAATCATATATATATATATATATATATATATATATATATGAAATGGACAATGTCCAACAATTATTTAAAGACATTTTTATGTTGATACATTCTTTTTTATAGACACAAATATTTAAGTAAATGCTCTGTTTATAATAAACAGTATTAAACAACATTTACCAGCCTGAATGTCCGAGAAATTTACATAGAAAATATGCGTCCTCAGACAGGAATCGAACCCGTGTCCAATACGGAACCGTCATATAGCCTGACGTGCTTTACCAATTTCGCCACAGAGGAGCGTTTCGCTTAGCAAAGTCGATTTTTACTGTAAGTCGATATATATATATATATATGCTAACACACACACACACACACACACACACACACACACACACATATATATATATGTATATATATTCTAGAACACATATGCATACGTACAGGGTGTGATGAGTCAATTGTCACTATTTTATATTTTTAATTTCACGCATGTGCGGTGTTCGTTTTTGATTTTTCGACTGCACAGTATAGTAGGGTCAGTTGGGCACCATCTGTGGGAAAAAAAAGCACCATGACATAATTCACTCCACCAGAAATTTAGAAACAACATGCTGTACTGCTTGGCATTCGCACCGGAAGCTCCAATGCGAACATTTCAGAGTGTTTGGTTGTAAATCTTTGGACAGTGCAGAGGATTCGGAAAGAGTTGGATGAGTCTAATGGTGATTACGAAAGAAAACGGCAGCTCGGAAAACTCAGTCTGATAAAAAAAGAAATGCCTAATTTGTTGGTGAGGGTCTCACACTCCACACGGAGTTGAAGAGGTAGTTCTACCTGGATGAAGAGGATGGCTGCTGGAAGATCTTTTATCTGACAACAGGGCTCTGCACCTTCCCACACAAGCAGGAGAACCAAGTGATGGCGGTCAGACAATTTCTGCGACCACATCACCCCTTACATCTAGCCACCTAACCCCTCCCCCCAGACTGTAACACTCTTGATTATTATGAGTGGGGCGCAGTTGGGCGGGAGACCAACAAAATTCTTTGTAACACCAAAGATGAACTGAAGTCAAGGACTATGGAGGCATTCACCAACTTAAATATGGAGACCGTGCAGAAGAGATGCGTAGTCGTTTGGAAGGCGTGGCTGAAGCCAATGGCGATTTTATTGATAAATTTAATCTTTGGTATTTCAAGATATTTTATGTCATTTTCGTAAATACATCTTTTAAAATGAGATACCAATGTTATTTTAATTTTTACGTAATTCAGACAATTTATCCATCGCACTCTCTCTCGCACTCTCTCTCTCCCTCTCCCTCTCTCTTTCTCTCTCTCTCTCTCTATATATATATATATAATTAATACAAATATAAAATTTGTCATTTAGTTATTGATGTTATATTCACTTTTGATAGATAATGAGGAAACTGATATAGATAGATAGGCAGAGAGAGAGAGAGAGAGAGAGAGAGAGAGAGAGGTGGAGAGATAGATAAGGAACAGACTGAGATAGTTATGAAAGAATTTAAATACGCAGATAGATAGATAGATAGATAGATAGATAGATAGATGAACAGACTAACTTAGATTTGATAGATAGATGAAAATGAAGAGACAGATGTCCAAAGATGCATTCTTAAAGCTCAGCAGGGTATTAAGAGACAGGAAAATTCCGTTAGAAACAAAGAAAAGAGTACTGAACTGTTACGTGACATCTGTCCTCCTATATGACAGTCAATGCTGGACAATCTCCTCAAAGATGAAGAAATATACTTGAAGCAACAGAAATGTGGTTCTACAGAAAGATGCTGAGGATTGAGGATATGATGGGCTAAACATGTGAGCAACAACGAGGTTTTGGAGATAATTGAAACAGAAAGGAAACTTATACTTAACATCAAGAATAGGCAGCTGAAATCTCTGCGGCATGTAATAAGGAAGGAAGGTTTGGGAAATCTGATACTCACAGGACAGATTGAAGGCAAGAGGGACAGCAGAAAGCAGTGTGTTACATATTTGATGGTCTTCAGTAAATGGATTGTAGAACAGGGTTTTGGAGAAATAACAAGAAGACTAAACTTATTAAGAACTACAAAAGACAGGAAGATGTGGAGACCCTTGATCGCTGACGTGCTGGAGGGACACTGCTCATGAAAGAAGATACAGACCAATGGTATTATCAAAATACGCGGGAAAGTCCATATTTCAGAAATAAGTAAACACGAGCAGAGAAAAAATGATGAAACAAATGAAAGAAAAAAGACACAAAAGAAACGCTTAAAAAAAAACAACAAATATTTGTACCAAATTTCATGTGATAAGAAGTACATTTAAAAATAAAAAGAGAGAGAGAGAGAGAGTTAAAGGGAGATAACTGCGGATTCAAAGTCAGAACAATATCATTGATAACTCTCCGCTCCAATTTGCGGACCCTGTATTCTTAATACTTGATATAATGCAAAAATATCACAATGATAAAATCGGTCAATAATTATTTATAACTCTTTATACTGGGACTCGTGCATGCAATTACAAATAATCCACAATAATATTTTAAATTTTGAAATCATATTTATTTTTGACATATGAATATTTTGAAACTGTTTCATTGATTGTCTTTCAAACCTTCCGCCTCACCTATTATTCTCTTCCGCCTCACCTGTTATCCTCTTCTGCCTCACCTGCTATCCTCCTCCGACTCACCTGCTATCCTATTCCGACTCACAGGCTATCCTCTTCTGCCTCACCTGCTATCCTGCTCCGCCTCTCCTGTTATCCTCTTCCGCCTCACCTGTTATCCTCGTCCAACTCACCTGCTATCCTCTTCCGCCTCACCTGCTATCCTATTATGCCTCACCTGTTATCCTCTTCCGCCTCACCTGTTATCCTCTTCCCCCTCACCTGCTATCCTCTTCTGACTCACCTGCTATCCTCTTCCGCCTCACCTGTTATCCTCTTCCCCCTCACCTGCTATCCTCTTCTGACTCACCTGCTATCCTCTTCCGCCTCACCTGTTATCCTAGTCCAACTCACCTGCTATCCTCTTCTGCCTCACCTGCTATCCTCTTCTGTCTCACCTGCTATCATCTTCTGCCTCACCTGCTACCCTCTTCCGCCTCACCTGCTATCCACTTCTGCCTCACCTGGTATCCTCTTCCGCCTCACCTGCTATCCTCTTATGCCTCATCTGCTATGCTCTTCCGCCGCACATATGAGGCGCGCTGGACCGTTTGGGAAACACTGCTTTAGGATAACAGAAATTCTGTTCATGAGAGGAACAGATAAAAATAAAATACAGTAGCAGGTATCTATAAAATTGAATGTATGACATTGTCCGCCCAATTTTAGCATCGGATTTAGCAAAAAGTCATTTTAAATTTCATATTTATCTTCCACACATTTAACATCTGATTCAGTCTCCCAATTGAACACCAGATTGAAGCCCCCTAAATTTTAACAAGTGATTTAACAGTCCTCATTTTAAATATCATATTTAATCTCCCCACTTTTAATATCTGATTCAGACTCCCCTTTAAACATCAGATTAACCTCCCACTTTTAAACATCTGATTTAGCCTCCCCACTTTTATCATCTGATTCAGGCTTCCCTTTGAACACCAGATTGCCCCCCCCAATTTTAACAAATGATTTAGCAGCCCTCATTTTATATATCAGATTTAATCTCCCCAATTTTAACATCTGATTTACCCATCTTTTAAATATCTTATTAACCCCCACTTTAAAGATCTGATCTCCACGCCATTTTAATCATTAGATTTAACCACAATTCTTGTAACATTTGATTTACTCTCATTTTAAACATCGTCTTAACCCGCATTTTAAATATCGGATTACCACCATTTTAACCACCAGATTTACCGCCACCCCCGCTTTTAACCATCGCTTTTTGCTTCCACTTTGAACATAATATTTAACGTCCCCACTTTTAAGATCTGATGTAGCCTCCACCCCGTTTCCAAAAGTAGATTTAACCAGCCCATTTGTAACAGGTGATTTAACCCCCCTTTTGACGTTCTGGTTTAATTCCTGAGGCACGTGATAAGGAAGGAGGGCTTGGAAATTCTGATACTCACAAGGAAAGAAGGACAAAAAAGCAGCGCGTAACGACCCACTGTTAACAGCACATTTACCCACTGCACTTTTAACATCTGATTTAACCACCGCATTTTAATATCTGGTTTAGCTTACCCCATTTGAAACATCTGTTTAACATTCCCACTTTTCAGATCAGACTTAGCCCGTTCCCCGACATTTTAATTTTGTAATGTCATGCGTGTTTTAGAAGCCGAAATCATAAAGGAGACAAAAAGAGGCATCAGGAAGAAAAAATATAAAAAGGAACTGCATAAATTCTAGATTAACTTAAAAGTCACTTTAAGAAAAAATGAAACTTAAACAGAAATCATTAAATAATTTATTTTAAGGAGGCATTTCCTGGCCACTAAAAGGCCGTTTCTGCCTTCACAAAACAGAGATTGGCGGGCGACACTGAATTGAGAAGATGAATTCCAAACGTTAAGCAGCATATTAATAGGAAGACAAATTTCGTTAGAAACAAAGAAAAGTTATATATGTCCCTATATATGGCAGTAAATGCTGGACAATCTCCCCAAAGATAAAGAAGAGACTTGAAGCAAGAGAAACAAAGAAAAGAGTACTGAACTGTTACGTGATATATGTCCTCCTATATGGCAGTCAATTCTGGACAATCTCCCTAAAGATGAAGAGGAGACTTGAAGCAACAGAAACAAAGAAAGGAGTACTGAACTGGTACGTGATATCTGTCCTCCTATATGGCAGTGAATGCTGGACACTCTTCAGAAGATAAAAATACAGAATCAGGAATCTATACAATTTAATATGTAGTATTGTCCTCACATGTTAAACAACTGATTTAACTTTCCTACTTTTCTGATCACTAAAGGTTCATGTCTTCCGTCACAAAACATAGTCAGACTTTCGTAATTTTCGAAAAATATATAAAAGATACATTTAAAAATGTTATATGTTATATATTTATCAATTTTTTGGTTATTGATTCAGCCCAAGAAATTAGTCCTGGAAATGGGGTGTTAATTTTCTTTTAATCATTTTTCTCCAATCAAAGGGATAAGGCCACTAAAACGCTGGAGATAACTTATGGTGAAAGAAATTCTTAAAATCGAGGTACTCTTTGATACTTCGGCTTTACGAACTTAATCGCAGGACTAGATTGGCAGTTAGGTCTCATCAGCAATTGGAATTGCTAAATGTAACCTCAAGTTCTATGACAGACTCAAAGTAAAACTTTCCAAAACAGAAACTATGCTCTAGATTAAAAATCGTTTTCATTCCATATTTTAAGGAGAGAAATAAAACTTTTCTCACTCCATATCTTGTTTCTGTCGTCGACAGACTTTACCGGATTCGATTTTTAAATGAAAACCTTCCCTGTGAAATAATTCCCATTTTTAAAATTTTTGTGGTCTAACCGGTGGGGCAATGTCTTCTGTAAGGAAAAGCAAACCACTTGTTTGTGGTTAGCGTTTTGATATTGATCACTGTCTTCTCCTTGGAAAGTGCAGGTTCATTGACAATTCACGACTATCCCTCGTGTAAGCCGAGCAATTTAGAATTGAAGAGTAAGGAACCTCGATAGGAATGTCTCATGGGGTGTGCACTCAGTGGGAATCCGAATAGCTACAGAAATGACAATCAGCAAGTCTCACTTCCTGTCGTCGAAGCAATTTAGAAGTAGCTCTTAAAACACGAATATTGTCTATATCTTTATTAGAGGACGATCTAAAAGGTTCCAAGCCTTGTTCTCTTTCCAAAGTATCTATCTATCTATCTATCTATCTATCTATCTATCTATCTATCTATCTATCTATCTAATCGACTCTCCCGTCGAATTTGACGTATGAGGGTCGAGCAGATCCGTTCCTAGGAGACTGACAGCCCGACACCGGCACATGAGTTTTGATTATAGTGTTGAGGGTTTTGTGCAGAACTATCCGCACTTTTTGAAGGGCCGAATACAGAGACTTGGCGCACTACGTTCCGCAGGTTTTGAATTCAGAGTTGTCCTTCTCCTAGACCAGTTGCCATCCAAGGCTATAGAACCCAGTCTGTCCTGCTATTTACCTATAGCCGGAGGGAGAAGAAGAAGATTCACACCTTTTCCAAGGGTATTAGCACATAAGTGAATGTAATGGATTCGACTGGAATATATATACATTTGTGTATTTAGGCAGCAATCCTTCTTTCATGCACATTTCATTAAAAACGACTGACAAGGTGCTTTTATTTAGTTTTTTATATAATTTCTCGTGCGATCTAATAATGTTTTTCTTTTCAGAGGATAAATTATATAAAAACTGTCCGAATATTCTTTTTATTCGAGCGCTTTCGGCTATACATTTAGCCATTTTCAATCCAACCCAATATTTTAAGAAAACTACTGCTTGCTTGCACTACTAGAGTACCTTTTTATAGCCAGAATGGTACTATTTACACACAAACTGATGGAGTAAGTATGGGAAACCCTCTCGGGCCGTGCTTCTCCAATTATTATATGTCCTATGTTGAAAACAAGGTTTTTACTAAAGTTATTAATCCTAAAATGTATGTTCGTTATGTTGACGATATTTTTATTTTGGCTGAAAACAAGAACGAAATAGAAAATCTGAAAGCTACATTTCAACAAAATTCTGTCCTAAATTTTACTTATGAACTTAGTGAAAAAAATAAATTTCCTTTCTTAGATGTTCTCGTCGATTTTAGTAATAATACTTTTAAAACTTCTGTTTATAAAAACAACAACTAGTAAAGACTATTGTCATCTTAATTTCTCTAGCTAATGCCCTCTTAGATATAAAATAGGTGTTATTAAGAATTTCCTCACGCGAGCGCACAAGAACTCATCCTCTCGCACGCTTTTCTTTAATGAATTAAAAAATATAAAGCAAACGCTGATTAATAACGGATTTCCTAATCAATTGTTGGATTTCCACATGAGGCGTTTCTTGTCCAAGGTAGCTAATAGCAACGACGAGAATAGAAATATAAATCTCGAGGGTTGAGCGCGGTCGTAAACCCCGGGATGAATCGCATTTCCTCCGCGAGTGTCGGTTAGCCTTGAAGGCTATTCCGCGGTCCAGTGACCTTTCACGGCCTAGGAAGGTCTTCTATCGGGGTTTAGTGGAGGGTCGCGCGAAGGATCTCCTACGTGATACGCTCTGCTGTTCGGAGGAGGAGTACCGCTCCTACTGGTCTTGGGCGCCAGCGGCGGATTATCTCAGTAACCCTGAGTTTTCGCTTATCTGGCGGTTGGCTCGGAATCGGCTGCCTCTCAACGACAAGGCTTTCATATGGGGCTTGGCGGATTTGCCAGACTGTGAACGGTGTGGCCTTGGATTAGAAGAAACGGCTTCGCACGCCTTCTACCATTGCCCTCGGGTCCGCCCCTTATGGGACCATGTCGGCGAGCTGACGGCTCGTCTCGCTCCCGAAGAACTCGTGTCCATTGATCGCGCAAACGCGTGTGACAATGTGTCGCCCCCGTATTCCGGGGTGAAACGAATGGTGTTTCTGACGCTGCTAGCCACGGCTCGAATGGGGATATGGACGACGCGAATAGAGGAAGTCTTGCGAGGCAATAGTCTTACGCATCAGGATCTGATCCGATTCTTTGAGCATCAGCTCAGGATGAAGATTAGAACTGATAGAAAACGATTGCATTCGACAGTCTTTAGTGAAAGGTGGGTAAAAGAGGCGAGCTTGGTTCGTTTGAACGGGGCTAGCCTTGATTTTCTTTTCTAGGTCAGCCTAAGTCACATCGGGGTGGTTTCCTGTGGAACCCTCCCCTTGGTTAGGTTAGACAAGCTTAAGTGTACCTAGTTAATATGAGTAAGTGTTGTTCCCGGCCTGTTTCCCGGCCACCTTTTTAGTTATGATCCAAGTCGAGATTCCCAACCTCCCTAGTTTGTTTTGACTTCCTTTTCATCTCAACTGGATCAGCCTTTTACTTCCCCATGTCCGAGTTATTTTATCTCTTTCCCACTCCCTTAGCGAGAGTGCTTCTTGATTTTGTCCTCTGGGCAGAATACAGCGGCCACTCTATTTTGAGGGTTGGACGGGCCCTACTAACATAAATTATGTTTAGTTTAAAAATCTGTTGAATTTTAGTTTGTTATGGGGGTTCATCTCCCTCTCCTTTCATCTTTTCATGATTAGAATTGTATATATTTTATTATCATCAAATGTTTATGGTGTGGGGCGCGTTTTTGTAGGTCCCCTCTGGTGAGGATGTGGTATTATGGTGTATGGAGGATTGAATGGTGACGGACGAATTCTTGTGGTGAATGTGTCAATTGTAATGTATGAATGGGTCGCGAATCTGATCAGCTAGGTATAGGATAGTTAGTTAAGACCAGCCTTTACCCCTCCCTTTTTTCGGCCTTGTGCCACAATTTGTACATTTTTGTACGAATAAATAACGAGAATAGAAATATAAATAATATTAATATTTTTTATAAAAATCAGATGAACGAAAATTATAAACAGGATGAATGCAGAATTAAGAACATTATAAAAAAATGCATAACATCAGTTGACAATAGCAAAAAAATTAGATTAATTATTTATTATAAAAAATTTAAAACTTCTAACCTTATAGTTAAAAATAACAATTCACCTCCTAGAACAAAATTAAATAGAGTAAATATTATTTACGAATTCAAATGCCCATTAAGGAATTGTATTCCTCAAGAATCAACTTTCGTAAATAATTATATAGGCCACACTACAAATTGTTTAACACGCAGACTAACTCTACACCTTTCTGACAATAGCTCAATTAGATCTCATTTAAATATTCATGGTGACCTACCGGACACTATTCGGAACATATTTGTCGACAACACTAATATAATAGCATCATCCACATGCAAAAAAAGGCTAAAAATAACGGAAGCCTTAATAATAAAAACAAACAAACCAACACTTAATAATATTAAATCTGAATATGGACATAATATCTTGACCGTGTTTAAAAAAAAAATTTGAAACATTTTATAAAACATATATACAACAAACTATTTCTAATTTTAACATTTAAAATATAATCATTGAAAATGGCTAAATGTATAGCCGAAAGCGGTCGGATAAAAAGAACATTCGGACAATTTTTATATAATTTGTCATTCGGAAAGAAAACATTATTAGATCGCAAGATAAATTATATAAAAAACTAAATAAAAGCACATTGTTAGTCGTTTTTAATGAAATGTGCATATATATATATATATATATATATATATATATATATATATATATATAATAGTGAGTGTTGATTTCAATGTTCACTTTCAAATTAATATTTACATACGCTCTATCTCTGATATTGAGCACTTTGTCCCATAAATATAGCATACCTTAGAACTATATTTCTTCTGATATATATATATATATATATATATATATATATATATATATATATATATATATATATATATATATATAATTGTTTATTTAAAAATTATAACATAAATATGTTATAAAATCACTACAAAAATAGTCGTGGCTCGTGGGGGCACAATCCTATGGGTAAGGGAAACTCGGATGAGTTCTACCACGGAATATGTGATCGAGCGGCGCTATATCGAGTCTAATTCGTCGCCTCTTCGTCACCGAGGCCCATAGGTACATTTGGTATGACGTTTGCGTCGTATCTTAACGGTCCGGGTTTCAATTCTCGGTAGTGGATACGCACTGCTGATGAGTACCAAATATAGGACAAAAAACCGCCCAGTGTTTTCTGTTGAGGTTTCATCTAGACTCGATGAATTATATATATATATATATATATATATCATAAAGAAACAATTTATGCAAAGAATTAAATAGCAATGTTAATGTGATAAATGGCGAAATCACTTCGCTTACAGAATTAATGAGACATTAACTTACTATCAATTCCTTGAATAATAAGATTCTTATATTCAAGCTGTTGTCAGATAGAAGACACGTGCTAAGTATTCTAGCGTCGCGGCATCGAACGCTCCAAAACAAGTATTCAGCTGTCAATAAACAGCATACTTTGTTTAAAAATCTTTCGGTCTACACATATTTCGTCTATGTCTGGGAAAAATACGCCTTGAAGATGACAATTTGAAATTGTTGAAAGTACCTGGCATGTGTCTTCCATCTGACAACAACACAAATATAAGGATGTTATTTTTTAAGTTAATGCCTCTTAAAGTCCTGTTAGCGAACCTATGTTGTTGAAAAAGGAATTTTCAACAATATACATATTTTTTACGTCTTCATCTTTTTACCTTTGATCAAAAACGACATTCTAGTTATGAATAATATTATACATTAATTACTATTTTTTTAAAATTAATAACTATTTGTGCTCAGTTGTTGACCTTAATAGCTATCTGCTGATGTGTTAAAATTTTGGAATTATGCAATAATAAAAATTTAAATTTCATCTCTGACATGGGATTTGCTTGAAAAAAAAAATGTAAGAATTAAAATTAGTTTGAAAGTATTAACAAGTAAATAGCATATTCTAAAATACTTTACGCTCAGTAAATGATCAAAAATAAACCACTTAAATTTAAACCTATCCCTGATGTCAAAATATATTTATTTTGGAAATTCCGATTTTAGTAACGTTAGGTTTTTCATCGGGGTCTCTTACACTTCTGTCAAATCATAAAATAAATTTTAATAATGGCGGTATTTTTATATTCAAGACTTCGGGTTTTTCTACTGAAAACTTTGGTTTTTATATGGAAGACTTCCCCTTTTTTTTAATACAAGAATTCGGTTTTATTTACACCCAAAATAAATATCACCCTGGCGGTAAGGTTTGGAATATGTCAACGGCATCTCCAACGAATAAGTCCGTATAGACTCAAGTGAGAACCAAATGAATGTTTACCCGGAGAATCAAATAATAAACTCGATCAATATTTCCGAACGGATTCCAGACTAATGTCTATCGATAAAATCAAGTATAAAACTGACAATTATCTATATATATAAAACAGGGTGCTGTGTGTATGTCTGTCTACCTTTTCACTCGAGATCCACCCAACCGATTTTGACTAAACTTGGCAAATACATTGTATAATGTAAGAGGTAGGTTCTTAGCGTAAAAAATCGATAATTTTAAAAAACTCAATGATCGATAAAGACAATCAAAAATCGATAAGTACAACTTTTTTTCATCCGATTTCGTTGAAACTCGGCATGTAGGTTACTTACATCATGTCAAGCTCAACGATACCTCATTTTTATTTCTACGCTACGGTGTTTAGCGAAAATTCGCCAAAACCGAAAAATCGATTTCAACACACATTTTAAACTAAAAACTCCCTGAATTTTCAAGCAATCTAATACAAATTTCACTCAATTGTAGCCAACAATAAGTTGATTGTTTAACAGTCATTTAACTTGATAACTGAATCCACCCATATAGTGAAAACTTGCATAAAAGGCGAAAAATGGCGATTTTTACTGGTTTCTTTCTTATTTTTCGTTGATCTTTCAACCAATTTTCATCAAACTTAACAATTGCTTTATAAATGTATCCTCTTTTACATCCCTGGTAGCACACTGACAAACTGAATTTTAAAAACTCCAAAATAATTGTGGACTGAAGTGGGTCTTCATGTTGCCTGTTTTATCCCTTCATACGGGTATGGCTGCTAGTAACATGTTGTTCACCGGACATTAAACTCAGAGTTATGCTATCGGTGAAGAACTAAATGCATTTTTATTATTAGTTTGTATATATATATATATATATATATATATATATATATATATATATATATATATATATACCGTATTAATAGAAATTAATTATTTTTGTATAATATGCAAAACTGTAGTTACAGTAATATGTAACTAATAATAAAATAAAAATAATAATAGTAATGGCACTTATTGATATAAGTCCTGGATATGACGATAAACTACATTCGCTAGCCAGGCCTCTATTCGGGAGATTGTAGGTTTTAAGCGTGGAACCACTTCTTAATCGCTAGTCCTGGGTATGACGATAAACTACATCCGGCAGCAAGCCCTCTCATCATTGCTTTATAAATTGTAAAATTTAAATATGTAAATTGCTTTTACATTCCTGGTAGCAGACTGACAAATTGAATTTCAAAAAACTCAATGGTGGTCTGAAGTGGGCCTTCATGTCCTTGGTTAACATCGACTGAATAAATACAGACGACTTCTGTCATATCAGTAACTGCATTAATTCAAAATGTTGTTTTTTTAATGAAAGTACTTTAAAGTAATTGAAAAAGATAGACTCTGTTCCATTTAAACATGATGCTGTTTTTGCTCCATTTTAATTGAACGCTTTTTCTGATCGACCAACTGTGTATGGCTGTCAGTATTTTGATAATGTTCACCGAAAATAGCGAAATGTCATGGTCAGAATAAAACCTTTCAACATGCAACTGTTTTTTTTAAGTATCCATTTTTACATATATTTGATATTTCTCATGAATCATTCATAATATTTTATTTGCATTCCTAGATCTTTTCTCCGAAACATTAATTTATTTATAACACTTATATGTCTTTAACGTGACTCATATTATAATCCGACTTTGGATATGAAAACTCATGCATTCTAAGGAGAATAAAATAACTTAATTTTTTCCAAACTCTAGTCTCTTTATGGCACTAATGTACACCATGCATATATGTATGATATAAGTGAGGTAAATTGTTTGAGAGGTAGAAATGATTTGAAACGCTAAAATGGATAATATTCCAAAAGATTTCAAAATAATTCCGAAGGTGTTCGTTCTCTCTGTCTAAAAAGATTTAATTTTAAATGCATTGTCAATAATTATCTCCTTGAGTCGTGTTCTCTTATTGTTCTATAACTTTACACTTAGTAATCCCTTGCGTCTTAGTGGCTTTATTGCCTTGCTAGCGGTGAAATTATTTAAAAAATTTCTGACGTAATTTGAGGATTTTTTTTTCAGTCTGTTTTGTAAATCCTGGTTTAGGGTTAAGGTTGGTGTTATTTCATTTGAAAAATTGTTAATTATATCTCTTTTTCTGTCTATATTTCTGAGATGAGGTATATTATGTACATTATTTACATTATTCGGACTATGGTCCTCATTTTTGTTGCCATATTTATCACAACGTTTCGGCTTTTCAGTATCTGTCTATATTTCTGAGATGAGGTATTATGCACATTATTTACATTATTCGGACTATTGTTCTCATCTTTGTCGCCATATTTATTACAACGTTTCGGCCTTTCAGTATCTGTCTATATTTCTGAGATGAGGTTTTATGTACACTATCAGATTTTCATCACGCCCAGACACTATTGTCTCGACTGTTGATTAGTTTTCCTACGTCCATTGTCTGCGATGGACTTTACTCCAAGGAAGTGTACGAAAATTGTAACGCTACACGAACACATTGGCAAGCCTTACCAGTGAGCAAATCAAAGTACTATAGACTGGCCCGGAAACTCTCCTGATTTAAATCCAATCGAGAATCTGTTGTCAATCTGCAAGGAACGACTTTATAGAATGGATATACGAAGTACTAACATGTGCACTAGGTAATGTTTTATTGGAAGAATATGAAAAAAAGTAATTTAATAGCATAATTATTCGTTTCAGTTAATATATATATCTGCACAAGGGTGTATGGCATTTATTTATTAAGATTTCTCTCCAAGGAAGGCGGGAGTGCCACTAATACGCAAAGGGCTACAGAGAGTAGAGAACAAGAGTGAGGAGTCGTGTTTGGGGAGAGGATAAAGAGGATAAAGGACGGGGAACAAGATCAAGAGATATCGATTGACATTACACTTGAATATTATAGTTATCAGGGAAGCAAGTAAGACGAAGAGAATTCCACACACAGGAAGTGCGAGAAAAGAAGCTGTTTGAGTAGAAGAGACGGCTACAGTTAACCTTTTAGACAGTGAAAGGGTGGGACCGGTATGCTAACCTAGCAGCTCGCTTAAATTCATGCAGTCTGGGAGCCAGAGAAAGCAACTCGTCAGAACAGCGAAAAAACATATACAGGCAGAGAGAAGCCACGGCATGACCGTGAGAAAGAGACTGTAGACTCGATGCCAGAACAGGACCTATCATATTGCATATCCATCTCTGGATATTGTCGAGGTCCTCGAGACTTAAGGCGGGGGTAGCAGACTATATATGACAGCTATATTCCATGCAAGGACGGATGGTTGATTTATAGATTTGAAGGATGGACTCAGACGACAAAAGAATCTTTCTAGCACGACACAGTGAACCAACTTTCCTTCCGGTAGATGAAACTACTGAGTCTGCGTATTGGTTTCACCTCAGATCAGCGGACAGCGTGAGACCAGAAATTCGGAATCAGCGTACTCGGTTTTGTCTGGCACGGTTTCAGTAATTTCGAAAAGCATCGTTTTTTGTTTTGAAATCTGGACTTCCGAGTGACGCAAAGAGAGAGAAAAAATTCTTTAAAAGTCTTTAAAATTCTTTTCTTTGCTTTTATCGTATTTGTTGCAAATATTTCAAGTTCGCTATTCGCTGCTTTTTCTTGATATCTCTTGTTTTCGAGGTGGCCTGATTGTGTTAATCATCTAAACCGTTTTAACTATTTCAAAATAAAATGTAACAACTCACTTAAGAGTTTTTTTTGTTTTTTTTTAAATAGGAATTTTTGTCGCAGGCGTTTCCGTTTCCAAAGTACTTAATGGGTGAAAAAGAAAAAAAAATTTTAAAAATTGTTTTAAAAAATGTTTTATTTTATATTTTTCATTTTTTTAAAAGTTTTTTTAAATTTTAATGTTAATTTTTAATTTCAATGTTATTTTTTTTAAATGTATTTAAAATGGTATAATTTTTTTCAAAATTGTTTTATAATTGTTTCTTTCATATTTTTAATTTTTTAAAAGCTTTTTAATTTTAAATATTTTATTTTTTTAAATTGTTTTTAAAATGGTTTAAAAATTTGTTTTAAATATTGTTTAAAAATTTGTTTTAAAAATGTTTTTTTTTAAATATTTTTAATTTTTTAGTTAAGTTTTTAATTTTTAATGCAAATTTTAATTTCAACTATAATTTTTTAAAGAATTGTATTTAAAATGCTTTAAAAATTGGTTTTAAAAATTGGTTTTAAAAATTGTTTTTTAATTTCTCTTAATATTTGAATTTTGAATTTTAATATTGAATTTTAATTTTTTTAATAATTGTTTTCAAAATGGTTTCTTTCCAAAATTCTTTAAAAAAATGGTTTAAAATTTCCTTTTTTAATTTTTTAAAGTTTTAAATTTTTAATTTTAATTTTCTAATTTTAAAAAAATTATTTTTAAAATCGTTTAAAAAATCTTATAAAAATTGTTTTAAAGATTGTTTTTAAATTTTTTATTTTTAAATTTTTTATTTTAATTTTTTAATTTAAAAAAATTTGTTTTTAAAAGGAATAAGAAACAAACAGAAGAAAACATGACTATTGGTCGATCGATTTTTTACGGCTTATCAACCTTTTGCAGATTATTTGCTAATAATAAAAACAAACAGTCGAATAACGAGAAAGGATGGCTTGGGAAATTTAAAACTCACAGGAGAAATTTAAACCTAGGGACGTGGAAAACGGCGAGTAACCTACTTGAAAATCCCGTGCAAATAGAAGCGACAAAAATAGAAAGATGTGGAGCGTCATGATTGTTTCTATGCTGAAGAGAATAAGCATATATAAAAAGAATAAGAAAGGAAGTCTCAGAGAATTTAACACTCACAAGGCACATGAAAGAAAATGATGCAGAGGGAGACAGCAGGTAACCCATTCATGAGTTTCATTGATATATATATATACACTCTACTGGGGTATATATATATATATATATTATGAAATGGACAAGATCCGACAATTATTTTAAGACATTTTTATGTTTATACATTCTTTTTATAGATACAAATATTTAAGTAAATGCTCTGTTTTTTATAATAAAGAGTATTAAACAACATTTACCGGCCTGAATGTCCGAGAAATTTTCATAGAAAATATTCGTCCTTCGACAGGATTCGAACCTGTATCCTATACGGAACCGTGATATAGCCTGACGTGCCTTTAACCGATTGAGCCACAGAGGAGAGTTCGATTAGCAAAGCAGATTCTACTGCTTATAAACTTCAATCGCCCCAATTATTTAAGACCCAATTATTTAAGACATTTTTTATGTTTATAAGACGGTTCCGTATAGGATACAGGTTCGATTCCTGTCGGAGGACGAAAATTTTCTATAAAAATTTCTCGGGCATTCAGGCCGGTAAATGTTGTTTAATACTGTTTATTATAAACAGAACATTTACTTAAATATTTGTATCTATAAAAAGAACGTAAATATATATATATATATATATATATATATATATATATATATATATATATATATATATATATATATATATAGTTGCCTGACGATTGCACTAGCATGAAACAGACTGTCGCCTCTAAGTGCTGACTTCCATGTCCACTTTTATATTTACACACGCTCTATCTCTGATATTGAGCACTTTATCCCATAAATATAGCACACTTTAAGACTATATTTCTTCATATATATATATATATATATATATATATATATATATATATATATATATATATATATATATATATAGTTTATGAAAAACTAGGTAATCCGTATGGGTAGACCCAAGGAGGATAAAATCCAGAGAGCTCAATGTAAATCAGAGCTAATAATTTAAATAAAAACAGCCCACTTTAAGTTTCCATGTAATAAATTATTTCACCACAGCCCTTTTAAAGGACCGCGGATCATCAGACTTTACTTCCAAAGATTGAAACGAAAAACGAAAAATCTCTCTCTATATATATATATTATTGAATATACATAATATCCAACGACGATAGCCTGACTCGGAGTTTCAAGGAGAACGTGAGGCAGAGAGAAAACTGACTTAGAAGGAGTGAGAAATAGACAGAGAGAATGAAACAGAAAGAGATTAATTGATTGATTCATTTTCTACGGTTTAACAAACCTTTTCAGGTTATTTAAAGGCAGAAAATATTTTTAGATCTTAGGAATATCTTTTTTGGGGGGGAGGGGATTAAGATAATATTGATTTACTGATACAAGTGCTACTAGTTAACCCACAGCTGGGAGGAGAAGTGGTGGATTCATACCTCATCAGCATTTGATAAACAAATAAGAAACAATAATGTGGATATAAAGTGAGGGATCAATTTTATAATACAATTGAAATATAAACTGATCTCTCACTTTGTGGCCACATTAGTTTCTATACATTCATATTCCAGAGAATGTAAATAAATCTAAAAGACATGACGACAAGAAATTATAATGTAGATATAAAGTCAGAGATCAATTCTATTTTACAATCAATAAATAAACTGATATTTGTGGTCACGGTAATTTCTATAAATTTATATTCCAGTGAATATAAATAAATCTAAAAGACATGCCTGTGTGGCTAAAATTATTTCATTGATTGATTTCTTTTTACGGCTTATCAACCCACTGCAGGTTATTTAAAGCCAGAAAATATTTTTAGATTGTAAAAAAATTCTTGGGTGATAATATTGATTTAGTGATAGTTTTTACTAATTAACCTATAGATGGGGGGAAGATGTTAATTCATACCTTTCCCAAGGGTATTTGCGATTAAGTGCAAATAAAGAACATGACAGAAATACGCATACCCACTAGAAATAAATCTTGAAGTTATCCTGAAAAGAGCTTACAGAAGATAAAGATGGTACTTAAGAGAAAGGGAAAGCAACACGGGCGTAGATGAAAGAAAGAGAGGTTTACTGTAAAAGAAAATACACTACTGAAAGATAGGGATTTGGTTAACAGGCTAGTAATTCCCAAAGCAAAGTATGTCCTTTGCTCTACCGATATAGTCAGCCCACATAGACGATAGGGAGTGTGGGACATTCCAATACTCCCTCCGTTCCGAAATAGTTGTACCAAAAAATGTTCATGTTGTTCCAAAATAATTGTTCCAATAGATAAAAAAAACACCAAAAAGAACAAAAAATATCATTTATTCCCATACTCAACAGTAAATGAGTAATATTAGTCAATTGTCATATAAATAAGTGTGAAATATATCGAAACTGATATACATAAACAGTTAAATTAATAACAAAAATAACTGGGGAAAGGTTTACTTTAACAAAAGCAGTTTTTGTTGCAACTCGTCAGAAATAGAAATGAATACTTCGAGTTTTCCTTCTCTTTCAAGCTTCTCTTTAGACATGTGCCGGAGTTTATAGTTGTCATCGCCGTCAACTAAAATAACTTGTTCCATTGCTAACTTAGAAAAGTATTGTTGACTTCTAAAGTTTATTGAAGCTTTCTTCCACTGCTTCAATGAGCTGGTCAACATTATTTGGAGCTTGCTGGTGCTGAATTGATTGAATTGCATTAAAATAACCCAGATCAAGGACAGTGAGATCAGGACTATTTGGAGGCTGGCAAACTAATTCAATTTGCAAACCCAGACGTTCTGCAGCTACGTTTAATTCATCTGCAACCTGTTTTATTGCACCACGCTTCAGGACACGATCTGTGGATCTTTCCAGCAGTGCTTGCAACACAGCACTACGTTCATTATTTGTCAATTCGTGCTTCTTGCAATTTCGTTTAGCATTTCTGGCAATTGGCTTCTCTTCTCCCATCATAATCTCTTGCCAGCGGGTGGTCTGAAAAAAAATACAATTTTAATGTGGTGAAAAAGTGATATAATTTACGCTTCAAATTATTCTACCTGAATAAGCTAATATAAATACTTGAGGAACATCAATGCTAACCTGTTAATGTAAACGGCAAACAATTCGACTAAGAATTAGTATATTCCATATGAGATTTCCGGCTATGGAACAACTATTTCAGAAATAGAAAAGAAATTTTAGATATTGGTTCAGGCGTACGACCGCATAACGTTGGCACATTGGATACTGTACGATCACTTGTTTCTTTTGCGAGGTTGAGCAAAGAAAATTTTAGCGTCATTTTTTTTGTAGTGAAAAACACATTGATTTGGAAATTCTTTTAATGGAACTTTTAGGACTTCATTCATAAACGAATGAAATTAGAATCTATTACCTTGAAATTTAAACTGAAATAAAAGCTTCAAGAAAGACTTTTCATTTAAAAAAAAATATTTTAAACCTTAGACATCGCGATTATTTCGAGGCACCTATTTTAAAAAATTAACTGAATTATGTCGGATTTAAATAGGAAACGCTAGAAATATCATCATATTATTTTTTTTAATTTGTTTTATTTGGCTACGTTTCCGAACCTTAACCATTATATATCTAACAATTTACGAATATATATGCTTATATAGACATTACAGAAAATATTTTATGTAAGCCTACCTTAGAATATGCGTGGTTAGAATATATAAGGTTTTAGTAGCTACCTCCAGAGATTCGCTAAAAAAGAGCATACCATAATGCAAAAATGCCTCAAAATTAATAAAAAACAAATTTTATCGTCAAAATCTTTATTATAAAAAATTAAAGACTAAAGGTTTTTTTTTATTATTAAATTAAATTTTTAAACCCTTTTTAGAAACTGAAATTTTGGTTAAAATTCTTTTTTTATGTGTTAGCGGGTGACCATAATCTGTTATTGCAAATTTTCGCGGCGAAAAACGCGTTGATTTAAGATCTGATGAATCTGTGATTCCTGGAGGATTCTTTACCCGTGTATAGTGACCCACTATTTTTTGACGTAAAACTCGAACTATACGATATAGAAAAAGCACAGGGAGGCTACAGCGATGTGAAGTGACGAGATGCCAGGTCAGGACCATTAAAATTGCAGATTCTATTTTGAATTTATATATATATAAGCATAAACAGTTTATACTTTGTTATTATTAAAAGGAAAGACCTGAGGATTTTTTGATTATTAAATTAAATTTTTTTGACCCTTTTTAGAAAGTTCGAAATTGTAGTTACAAATTTTGTTTTTCTTGTATTAGCGGGGGACCATGCAAGGTAGTCCAAAAGCAGGTGGACAGTAAATAATTACATTTATTTTGGAATAACATATACATACAATTATATTTACTGACACAATTATTACACTGACAATTCAATTTTATTGTGGACAATAATACAAAAGCCCTTAAATTTTGTCTATATTTCTGAGATGAGGTATTGTGTACACTATTTACATTATTCGGACTATTGTCCTCATCTTTGTCGCCATATTTATTACAACGTTTCGGCCCTTCAGTATCTGTCTGTATTTCTGAGATGAGGTATTATGTACACTATTTACATTATTCAGACAATTGTCCTCATCTTTGTCGCCATATTTATTACAAAGTTTCGCCCTTTCAGTATCTGTCTATATTTCTGAGATGAGGTATTATGTACACTATTTACATTATTCAGACAATTGTCCTCATTTTTGTCGCCATATTTATTACAACATTTCGCCCTTTCAGTATCTGTCTATATTTCTGAGATGAGGTATTATGTACACTATTTACATTATTCGGACTATTGTCCTCATCTTTGTCGCCATATTTATTACAACGTTTCGGCCCTTCAGTATCTGTCTATATTTCTGAGATGAGGTATTATGTACACTATTTACATTATTCGGACTATTGTCCTCATCTTTGTCGCCATATTTATTACAACGTTTCAGCCTTTCAGTATCTGTCTATATTTCTGAGATGAGGTATTATGTACACTATTTACATTATTCGGACTATTGTCCTCATCTTTGTCGCCATATTTATTACAACGTTTCGGTCGTTGTACGCTCCGGCCTTCTTCGGATGGTTGGAATGTCGAACTGAACCCTTTATTTCGCTCACTGGGGTAGACTGTTCTAGTTCCACGTGCCATGTCTAATGGATGTCAGTTATCAGTTATCTCCTGTTAATTTTTCCCTCTGAAAGTTCACCACTGCCTTAACCGGGTATTGAACTCACACTCTTTGGATCCTGTCACTGGATCTAACCAACGCCTTTATCCACTGTGCCATGTGTCCTTAAGGCAGTGTAGAACTTTCAGAGGGAAATTCACAGGAGATAACTGATAACTGACATCCATTAAACATGGCACGTGGAACTAGAACAGTCTACCCCAGTGAGCGAAATAAAGGGTTCAGTTCGACATTCCAACCACCTGAAGAAGACTGGAGCGTACAACGGCCGAAACGTTGTAATAAATATGGCCCTTAAATTTTAATGTGAACAATAATACAAAAGCCCTTAAATTTTATCAACGCAGGTGCTCAAACTGTTTTCCATAACAATTTACACAGCTTTGAAGTCTACCTCTAAAGTTTCGACAAACTTTTTTGCACAAGTCTTTTTGGGTATTAATTTCTTGAAATGTATCTCTCATGTAATTTTTCAAATCACCGGCACTTCTTGGTTTTCAACTATAAAATTTGTCCTTGAGTACTCCCTAAAAGAAGAAATCCACTGGGGTCGAGTCTAGTGAACATGCCGGCCAATCAATTGGACCTCTTCGGTCAATCCATTTCTCAGGAAATGTTTCATCAAGATACCCAGTTGTAATAATATAACCGATACATAAACCTATTCCACATACAGCCACCTACTTTTGGACCACCCTGTATACTAAAGTATGTATACTATATATTACTATATAAAATATATTGTAGAACAGGTATATTGACTTGCATAAAAATATGTATGCTGTTGGCACACTGAATGATTTTAAAACCCTAAGTCGACACATAATTAGCAAAAGGTTGCCGACCTCTGCTTTATGATACCTAAGCTTTATGAATTTAAGCACAATAATAGATTGGTGGCAAGATCTCATCATTTTATAATTAAAATGTAAGCATATGTTTTTAAATTTTGTGAACAATAATACAAAAGCCCTTAAATTTTGTGAACAATAATACAAAAAGGCCTTAAATTTTGTGAACAATAATACAAAAGACCTTAAATATTGTGAACAATAATACAAAAAGCCCTTAAATTTTGTGAACAATAATACAAAAGCCCTTATATTTTGTGAACAATAATACAAAAGCCCTTAAATTTGTGAACAATAATACAAAAAGCCGTTAAATTTTGTGAACAATAATACAAAAAGCCCTTAAATTTTATCAACGCAAGAGCTCAAACTGTTTTCCATCACAATTTGCACAGCTTTGAAGTCTACCTCTGATGCTCCGACGAACTTTTTTTGCACATCTTTTTGGTTATTAATTTCTTGAAATGCATCTTTTATGTATTTTTTAAAATTACCGACTCTTCTTGGTTTTCAACTATAAACTTTGTCCTTGAGTACTCCCTAAAAGAAGAAATCCACTGGGGTCGAGTCTAGTGAACATGCCGGCCAATCAATTGGACCTCTTCGGTCAATCCATTTCTCAGGAAATGTTTCAAGATACTCAGTTGTAATAATATAACCGATACATAAACCTATCCCACATACAGTCCACCTACTTTTGGACCACCCTGTATATTAACATAGGAAAATTTAGCGTCTTTTTTTGCAAGGAAAAACACATTGATTTTGAAATTCTTGCAAAAATCAAATACTTGTCAGATTTTAATGAAACTTTCAGAACTTGTTCACAAATGAACGAAATTATTTTAGAAAGGGTTTAATTTTAGAAAAACTTGATAAATGCTTTTTTACATGCGTTACACCCAACTTATATAATTTTATGAAAACTAGAGAAATTCAATCATAGTGAATAAATTAAATTAAAAGCAGAACTCTTTGGAGAATTTAAATCATCATTTTTCATTTCTTTTTGAAAATTGGACCCAGTCATATCGAAAATCTGCTCTGAATCGTAAAATTAAAAAAAACTTTATAAATTATTCAATTTAAAATTGTAAAAAAATGTAAAAAAATCTTGTAAAAATTTATTTGCATTGAAAAATTGTTTTGCATCAGACAACATTGTCTTTAATTTATATTATTCACAAAAGCAATTAAAAGCTTCTCTAATTAAATAATGCCTCAAAGGAAATTTATCTATATTAAATCTCCAATATCTATCTATCTATCTATCTATCTATCTATCTATCTATCTATCTATCTGTCTATCTATCTATCTATCTCTGTCTCACTCCATATGTATATATATATAAGATTCACACTTCTATCTATCAATCTATCTACCGTTAGAAAAAAACCCAGATGACATGAATTTAGCGGATGTCAGAATTTGTTAAAAGATACATCCCTACACATCCCTAAACATAACCCCGCTTTCAAATGTAACTATTAACTGATACAACGAAAATTAAAAATTGAACCCTCTACCACCCCTTGTCTAGATGAATGGATTTATCGGTAACCTTGGAAAACCTCAATTATGAATCTTTCCAGTGCCGTTAACAACCGTAAATTTTAAAAAGTAAGTTACTCCAAAATTCGCTTGATGAGGAAATGGAACTAATGTCTTTGGTTTAATAACAAAATTAAATTCAAGGGCTTTAGCTTCCATTTCTGAAACATGGTTATCACTGTGTAGCAGTAAAACCATATTTTAAATCTATTAATTTATAATATTAATGCTCTGTAAATTTAAATTTACATTGAGCACTATTGTGTAAAAATAAAAATATCTATAAGAACACCGGATTTTATATCTTACTGTTCTTTCCTTTTTATTTATATATACATATATATATATATTATATATATATATATATTAAATCTCAAATATCTATCTATATTAAATCTTAAATATTTATCTATTTCAGTTTATTCATATCTATCGATCTATCGATCTATTTATATATATATATACATATATATATATATATATCTTTGTGTATGTATGTTTGTTTTGTTGTTAGTAAAAACTCAGATAATAATAAAATATATCTGTTTAAACACAACACGAACAAACATAAAAGGAAAATATTTTCTAGCCAAAATATTACCTACGGTCTTGAAATTTTTTCAGATATCTCCTTTCTTAAAGGAAATACTTCTTTCCAAAGGCAACATACATTTGACCATAAAAACTAAAACAAAATTTAAACGCAAATGTTTAATAAATACATAAATAATTTATCAAACTAAAATAAAATAATTAATAATAATTGCATTTCAATAATAAATGTATAAAAACAATAAGAAAATAAAAATGAAGATATATTAAATACAATAATAATCGAATTCCGGATAATCGGGGTTCGGATAATCGATGTCCGGATAATCGAGGTGTTGATAAGACACGAAAGAACTGAACTAAGAACAGTGTTTAGTTCGATAACTGGAAAATGTTCGGATGTTTTATGTTTTTCCCTGCGTTTCAAGTCCGGATAATGGAAGTCCGGATAATGGAAGTCCGGAAAATCGAGGATAATGTATTATCTTGTAGAAAAAAATCAACATACTTTGCCACGTGTTCTAAGAATTAAGACACGATATAAACCTTTCGAAGACAGAAACTTTTATCTGGAATTAGAATGAAAACAGTTGTGGCACGGAGATAATAGATATTGTTAATGTTGAATTCATGAACACGAAACAGTGTACCTCCATTAATTCGCTGAAAAAAGAGCATACCATGATAAATAAAAGCCTCCAAACTCTATAAAAACATAGTTTTATCGTCAAAATGTTTATGTTATTATTAAGAGGAAAGACCAAAGTATTTTTTGATTATTTTATTAAATTTTTTAATCCTTTCTAGCATGATCAAAATTTTGGTCAAAAACCTTTTTTTGCATCAGCAGTCGACGTAATATTTATATATATTATATATTTGTATTTTATTAGCCTTTTTCCTACCCCAATTCTTTCTAAAACCAAATAATTGTCCGATTTTAATGAAATTTTCAGGACTTACTCACAAATGAATGAAATTATTACAAATCTATTTTGTTTTTTGAAAGTTTTGTAAAATATATTGTTCTTTAAGAGTTTCGGACACACACATGCACAATCAGACGATTGTCATTTATTACAGAATAGATTAAATACACAAATGCCTGTGAGCATGCGTGGGAATATGTATTGATGCGTTCGTTTTTTTTTTCTTTTTATGTGACTTGTCCTTTCTACGTACGTTAAATAAGACTAAAATTTACACTGAAAAAAAAAACGTTTTCATTTTGCAAAGTTATTAAGTGTATAATAATAAAGCCATTGATATATATTCGGAAGTGGTTTGCACTTAAAATACACCCTTGACCACGCATAATTCAAATAATAATAAAAAAAAAAAATTCACTATTTGTGTTCTATATACAAGTTAAGTACAATATACAGATTTATTCCGATTTGTAGACCCAATTTTGTTTGCTATCGTTATTGTTTTAGCTGTTGTATTTTCTGTCCTTCATTTGAAGTTTGCGGCATTTGGTAAAACACCGGAAATTTCGAGCTGAAAAATGTATTCAATCACTTCCGCTGCCAATTCTTGAGGAGAATTCATATCAGTTTCTTTTAAATTAGTCAGTGTCAGCCTGCTTTTATAATAGACAAAACAGGAACATATTGCATTGTTTTTAAAAGATACTACCCATTTATTAAACACCCAAAGCCCAGGAAATGTAGCCAACGCTTTAATAAAAGAAGGAATTGGCAACTGAACTGTCAAAATGTTGTGACTCTAACATATATATGTTACTATAATAACGAAGATGAGAATCCTAACCTGAGTAAATCAACTGATAATAATAATTCCTCATCTCAAAAGTTCAGATGTTGTTACTATAATAACGAAGATGAGAATCCTAACCTGAGTAAATCAACTGATAATAATAATTCCTCATCTCAAAAGTTCAGATGTTGTTACTATAATAACGAAGATGAGAATCCTAACCTGAGTAAATCAACTGATAATAATAATTCCTCATCTCAAAAGTTCAGATGTTGTTACTATAATAACGAAGATGAGAATCCTAACCTGAGTAAATCAACTGATAATAATAATTCCTCATCTCAAAAGTTCAGATGTTGTTACTATAATAACGAAGATGAGAATCCTAACCTGAGTAAATCAACTGATAATAATAATTCCTCATCTCAAAAGTTCAGATGTTGTTACTATAATAACGAAGATGAGAATCCTAACCTGAGTAAATCAACTGATAATAATAATTCCTCATCTCAAAAGTTCAGATGTTGTTACTATAATAACGAAGATGAGAATCCTAACCTGAGTAAATCAACTGATAATAATAATTCCTCATCTCAAAAGTTCAGATGTTGTTACTATAATAACGAAGATGAGAATCCTAACCTGAGTAAATCAATTGATAATAATAATTCCTCATCTCAAAAGTTCAGATGTTGTTACTATAACAAACAAAACGGGGACACTAGTCCAATCAGTGTATAATAATGATAATTCCTCTTCTTAAAACTTCAGATGCTGAGACTATAACTGCCAAGATGAGGATACTACTTTGAGTAAACCAGTCTATAATAATAATAATAATAATAATAATAATAATAATAATAATAATGAGGATGATGATGATGATGATAATGATGATGAAACTGTCGACCATATTATCTCAGGATGTCCGGAACTGGCAAAAAATAAATATACCCACAGATATAAAATGTTAGCGACATATGTGCACTGGAAGATATGCAAGAAGCACAAAATCGAAACCACTGAGAGATGATATGACCACTAACCAGACACAGATACCCAAAATAACGATGTAACTATCCTCTGGGACATGCCAATTTAAACTGACAGAAAAATAAAAGCCAACAGACCTGATATTATCATAAAAGACAAGGAATTTAGGAAGTGTATGCTTATTGGCATAGCAGTACCATCTGAGAGAAACAGCTCCATGAAAAATATTGAGAAATTGTCGAAATACAAGGACTTGGAGATCGATATTAACAGGATGTGAGGAATGAAGACTGAGACTGTACCAGTAGTAATCGGAGCACTGGGCCTCGTGAGAAAAGGAATGAACAATTTTACTAACAGTGTCCCAGGTAACATCAGCAAACAAGTTGCCCAGAAGATCGTCCTACTAGGAACATCCCATATACCAAGAAAAGGGCTATAAATTAAATGGCAATTCTCTTATAGGGCGTAAGGACCATTGTTTGGACCCGGCTCTACAGGATACAAAGCAAGAAACATATCACATAAATAATATTAATATTAATAATAATAATAATAATAATAATAATAATAAAATGACAAGGTTGTGCCAAAGAATTTCAAGAAACATCTTGTTGGCATCAGATTCGCAGCAAATAATCCTGCGAAAAGTGCTTGTCGTCTGACGTCTTGAGACTTGACAGAGAGTTATTCCCGATTTTTGTAAAGCATACCACCACCACCGTCACTATTACTACTACTAATAATACTACTACTACTAATAATAATAATAATAATAACAGATGCCCAGAAGATCGCCCTTCTAGGAGCATCCCATATATTAAGGAAAGGGCTATCAATGAAATGGCAATTCCCCTACAGAGCCTAAGGACCATAGTTTGGACCCGGCTTTACAGGATACAAAGCAAGCAGCATAACATACGCAAATAATGTTAATTCTTCCCGCTATAATTCAGATAAATAATTTAAATTTTATCTATCCCACGCAAATGCGTTTTGTGTCTGATAACTCTGGTCATTCGTATGTTTCTATTTTCTATACATCTTATAAAGTCAGTTGATTTTTTAAAAATTCTGAAACGATGAAGGCACACTTAATAGTATAAACTTAATGGCCTTCCCAAATTTAAGAGTCATTTATTTTTATTTTTTTGTGCTGCGATTTAAACTGAGCGGCCATCTTTAATTCAAATCTCTTCGCGTGAGATCATTTGTCATTAAGAAATAAAACCAAAGAAAAGACAAATATTTATTAGGCTTACCCCGCAGAAATTAGTGCTATCAAGAAAGGCGTGTCTTAGAAAAATAACCGACTAATTCGACAGTCTAATCTTTCGCAGATTGTAAGCCAATCAGCTGTCTTTTTTTTTTTGCATCTCCGTCTTGCTTAAACAAATGATACTTATGCACAGTTGCTGTGTCAAGTAAGCAATGTAAAAATATTTATAAAATAACATTTGAAAAATGTCACTTTATTGAACTGAACGCTGAGATAAAACTAGATCTGGTTACGTAGCCTCACCTACTGATTCATTAGTGGGGAGCGAATTCCATTTTATATATATATCCACGGAAATCATAATATTTGAGTGATTTTATATATGAACAGATAAAAAGAAGAAAAAAGCATTCTTATAAAACAGACTGTTATTTTTCTCGGTATTTCTAAGATTAGGAAATATATTTATTATAGACATTTTAAGTATTATACATTGATTTTCTTGGTTTAGGGGTGTAAGACAAGGATGTGTCTTCTCACCGGACTTATTCAAAATCGACACTGAGGTCATTCTGAGAGAATTAGAAATCTTAGCAGGAGTCATCATTGGCTGCCACAATCTTAACAACATAATATATGCTGATGCCAATGCTGATAGCAAGCACAACAATTTGGTTGATTTTGTTTAGCGTAATATCAAACTCTGTGAGATATTTAATCTCAAAATCTAAATATTTTGAACACAATCTTCAACTAAATATATTTTCAACGCAATTGTATGCCTTCAACTACACGTAAAATGTACTGTTGGTCATTTTGCTATAAAATGTATTATTGACAATTTTACTATAAAAAAGTATTGCTGGTATTTTTACTATAAAAATGTATTTTATACTTTCATCGTATTTTGGGGGGTGGGGGAGAATTTCACTATTTTCCCATAGTAGGAACTATAACAGGTGTTACCATCCAAGAGCAGGGGGGACCTGGTAAAAACAGCAATTAATAGGTGGTTCCACATTTTGGAGAAAGATATTAAGAAAAAAAAATGAAATCTTATATACACCTACGTGCGTAAATTAATATGAACAGAAGATTTCGTAAACGTCTGTTCACTGTATAAACAAGATGGCGGAAAAAATATTTGGCTGGTTGTCATGGCGACTGTCTGTCTTCCAGATCAACCAATAGTTTTTGATACGTGACCGTCCTCATGATATCCGTTCCTTTCTCGGCTGTTACGATAGAAAAGCCGGTTCGTACGGATGAAATTCAAGTAGCTCTTTCTTTTCTTTTCTTTTTTGACCAAATTCACATGGTGCTTTCTACTTGAAAACGCCCAGACAAGCTCTGTTGATTTGCGTTGAATCGTAGAACCCCTCACTGTGAGCTAAACTGTAAAAAAATGAATCGAAGGTTTTTTAGGGCGTATAGGTGTGACAAAACCAATTTCGTCATGCGACATGCCACTAAACACACACAAATACTGACACAGATGCAAACACACAAACACAAACATATATATATATATATATATATATATATATATATATATATATATATATATATATGATAAGTCCAGACGATCCTTAAAAATCCATTCGGTTATAATTTATTTCATCCCTTCAGACCGACGTTTTCTTAATAAATGGAGTCAATTTATCCAGACGAATGGGAAAAAAAAGAAAGAAAAACGAAAAAAGAAAAGGAAAAAGTTTTAATATTAAAAGAGAAAGAAAGAAAATAAAAATTCTCATAAAAGGTTAAAAAAAATTTGGGGGGTGGGGAGGTTAAAGATAAATAAATATATATATATATATATATATATATACATATATATATATATATATCGATGTTGGATATTATTTACATATATATATATATATATATATATATATATATATATATATATAAATGTAGGTAACTATACTCGTGTCGAAAAACCTTCGAACTCTTGATTTAACAACAGCCAAATCAATCACGAAGGAAAAGAAGGTTTTAAAAAAAGAAAGAGCCAGGAACATGAAAGTCTGTCGAAAATAATCGCACAGATACAGGTTCAAGGCCCAAAGAAAAAACCCCGATACGAGTAAACAACTAACTAAAGAGCTCAATACAAGCGTAGAGCAAACCTAGTCAAACCTAATGAGCCAGACACACCTACCAAGGTTTCACTTAGGCAGATCGTCAGGGTCGACCCTGACGTTCTGCCTAAGTGAAACCTTGGTAGGTGTGTCTGGCTCATTAGGTTTGACTATATATATATATATATATATATATATATATATATATATCGACGTTGGATATTATGTATATTCACTAAGAATATATATACATATATATATATATATATATATATAAATATATATATATATATATATATATATATATATTGACGTTAGATATTGTGTATATTTACTAATAATTTTAATATATATATATATATATATCGACATTAGATATTATGTATATTTCATAATAATATATAATATAGATATATATATATATAGTCGGATGCTAGATATTATATATATATATATATATATATTATTAGTAAATATACATAATATCCAACATCGATACACACACACACACACACACACACACACACACACACACACACACACACACACACACATATATATATATATATATATATATATATATATATATAATATCTAGCATCCGACTTGTGCTATCCACCTTGGATATTATATATATTCACTAATATACACTTACAGGTCTACGTCAAAACATTCAGCAACTGTATTCATAACAACTGAGGAAGAAATATTTGTGCGTGTATGTAGATTTCATATATATATATATGGCATTTTAGATCAAAATTTTGGTTGAATATATTCCGGTGTATGACTAATGCATTTGATAAATTGTGATGTATAAACAGTAAATTCCTCAAAATAAAAAATCCTCGAGAGTGCCGCCATCGACTGACATGCCACCATCGAACGATCTTAAATATCAATCTACGCCCCTCTTTCTTTCGCATCTCACCTTTCCTGAAAAAATTCATACTTTCCCAAGCTAGCATCCACGACCACATATATATATATATATATATATATATATATATATATATATATATACATATATATATATACATATACATATATATATACATATATATATATATATATATATATATATATATATATATATATATATATATATATATATATATATATATATATACACCCTTGGTCAAAAAAAGACCAGATACAAAATGGTTTAAAAAAATATAAAATACTGTTATTTTAAGGTAATGGTTAGCAAGTTTATCACGCAAGTTTGTCACGACTGAGTAGTGAGTACGATCCTCACTGGGTGCCCTATACTTTCGGCCTTGTGCCACATCTAAGCTACGCTTAGAAAAACACTAGGGCATCTCGAGGCGGTGTAATGGTTAGCAAGCTTGTCTCGCTAGCAAACTTACGACAGAGTAGTGAGTTCGAGCCTCACTGGGTGCCTCATACGTTCGGCCTTGTGCCACATCTAAGCTAAGCTTGGAAAAACGCTAGGGCATCTCGAGACGATGTAATGCTTAGCAAGCTTGTCTCCTTAGTACAATTACGACTGAGTAGTGAGTTCGATCCTCACTGGGCGCCTCATACGTTCGGCCTTGTGGCACATCTAAGATACGCTTGGAAAAACACTAGGGCATCTCGAGTCGGTATAATGGTTAGCAAGCTTGTCTCCTTAGCACAATTACGACTGAGTAGTGAGTTCGATCCTCACTGGGCGCCTCATACGTTCGACCTTGTGCCACATCCTAGCTACGCTTGGAAAAACACTAGGGCATCTCGAGACGATTTAATGCTTAGCAAGCTTGTCTCGCTAGAACAATTACGACTGAGTGATGAGTTCGATCCTCACTGGGTGCCCCATACTTTCGACCTTGTGCCACATCTAAGCCACGCGTGGAAAAACACTAGGGCATCTCGAGACGATGTAATGGTTAGCAAGCTTGTCTCGCTAGAACAATTACGACTTAGTGGTGAGTTCGATCCTCACTGGGTGCCCCATACTTTCGACCTTGTGCCACATCTAAGCCACGCGTGGAAAAACACTAGGGCATCTCGAGACGATGTAATGGTTAGCAAGCTTGTCTCGCTAGAACAATTACGACTGAGTAGTGAGTTCGATCCTCACTGGGCGCCCCATACTTTCGACCTTGCGCCACGTCTAAGCTATGCTTAGAAATTTATTATATTTGCGAAACATTTACATTTAATTAGGAAATGTAGTTTATCAACAAACAAATGAACATTTTAAGCTATTAACCCCTTACCTGCCATCAACCCCATTTGGGGATCTGTTAAAATTAAACTCACTACTTGTGATTCCTTGTATTTACTTTGAAGTGCTTACATACATTGCATTTGCAGAGGTATATTTTACAACATTTAGCCTTTAAAGTTTTTATTATTAGCCGCGAGAAGAGACTTTGTCGTAATTTTACATTTCACGAGTAGAAAAATAATGACTATTTTGAAAAGTATTTTTTTATTATTTCTAATCAATATTATTTTTTGATATTTTATGCATATATATATACAGTGCTGTTCGATAAAAGTGATTGATTTTTTTTACAAAATTTTCTCTTCTCCGAATAAACGAAAGTTGAGCTAAATTCAAAGGATAAGCGATCTAAAATCCGAAGAAGAAGCTTTGAAAGCTCTTTGAATTTAGCAGTAAGTACTGTCAAGCATCCGTTCAGTATAATGTTCTGGGGATGCTTTTCTTTTCATGGAACTGGTTTCTTAAAACCTATTGAAAAGACCCGCAGGAGCGAGCAGTACAGGCGAATTTTACAGTCTTGTCTGCTCCCTTCTGCTGAAAGGGTGCAAATCGACCCCACCAAGCTCATTTTTATGCAGGATAATGCTCCCTGTCACAAATCAAAATTGATGAAGGAATACTTTGATGAGAAGCAGGTGTGTGTTATGACATGGCCGCCCCAATCTCCTGACCTCAACACCATAGAAAACTTATGGAGCATTATAAAGTACAGACTCTCGAGAAAGTAGTTGAGCAACAAAGAGGATTTGATTGTGAATTTCATATCCGAATGGAATTCTATGCTTGGAGATGAGATTTGCCAGAACCTAATCAAGTCAATACCAAAAAGGGTTGAAAAGGTTATTCAAAATAAAGAAGGACCCATAGATTATTAAATATTTCGAACTATATTACCTATTATAAATAAATTATACCTGTATTATTCTTTATTTAAAGCTGTTCGGTTATGTTTCTATTCATTACTAGTTGCAGGAAATAAGCGAGTCACTTTTTTTTTCACAGAGTTTTTCCCTAAATCTCATTTATATCCAAAATTATAATTATCAATAGAATACCTTAGGGTGAGTAAACTTTTTTTACTAGGTGGTCGGGAAGTGGGTCTTTATATTAGTAAGATTGAGAATTAGTTTGACCCCAAAAACAATAGGCGAAAAAAATTTTAAGTAAAAAAAATCAGGTGAGTCACTTTTAGCGAACAGCACTGTATTTGATGTTTTAGTTTCTATAAAAACGACAATGGTGACTACTGACATGAAACATAAGGAATAAATGTGCTTTATATACTGATCTCCATTTGGGGCCCATGGCATGAAAGCATTTAAAAAATCTCTGTATTAGTCCACAACGAGACATAATTTATTTACTGTTATTTTTTTTATAAGTTTTGCAATATTACTGTTTGTGTGCTATAAAATTCTATGTTAATTGAATTATTTTTCTTTTCAGGTCCTTTCCTGATGAGGAAACGTAAATATCTAACTCTAAGTGAACCAAATGATCTATTGAATTTTTTTTTTTTAAGCTTATCACCCCAAGCAAGGCTGGAAGCCACTAGCATGCAAGGGGTTACAGAAGGTTTGGAGGAAGAGCAGATAGGAGTGGTAACGGAGAGGATGTGGAGAAAGATAGTGGCTCGATCAAGGCAAGGGGGTTACAGAAGATTTGGAGCGAGAGCAGATAGGAATGAAAGGTGAAAGTATGTGGAGAAGGGAATTGGATAGATCAAGGCAACTGGAGATGTCGATTGACGTTACACTTAAATAGTTGGAGATTATATTTGTCAGGGAACAGGAATAAGGAAGGGAGTTCCACAGGCGAGATGTGCGAGACATGAAGCTATTGGAGTAGAAGAGACGTCTACATCTAACAGTTTCAACGTTGAAGGGGTGGGAACGGGATGCCAGCCTCGTAGGACGTTTAAATTCATGAGGCCTGGGAACCAGCGAAAGCAGCTCATCGGAGCAATTGCCGTGAAAGTATTTGTAAAAAAGACAGAGTGAGGCAACGGCGCGTCTGTGAGAGAGCGACCGCAGACGAGATGACAGATCAGGGCCAATTACATTGCATATCCGTCTCTGGATCTTATCAAGAACCCTGAGGCAAACAGCAGGGGCTCCAGACCATATGTGGCAGCAATACTCCATGCAAGGGTGAATGGTTGATTTATAGATTTGGAGGCTCGATTCCGGGGAGAAAAATTTCCTGGCTCGGCACAGGCAGCCAACTTTCCTTGCGGTGGATGAAGCAATTGACTCGATGTATTTGTTCCATCTCAGATCAGCGGACAGCGTGAGACCGAGCAGCCGCAGAGAGGAGCTCTCGTGAAGTTGGTCTTCAGACATTCTAATGGGATGCAGGGATGGATCCTTGTGGTGGTTAATAGAGAGCAGTTTAGTTTTAGAGGCGTTAGAGTTAACCAACCATTTCTTGCCCTAGTTCATAACCGATTGTACGTCCTTTTCGAGTCGAACTGCTAGGTTAACTTGATCCTGATTTTGCGAATGAAATTCCTGATGTTGATAATTCACCAATAGATGTCGTGGCACTTCATCCTGACAAAGTATGTGTAGTTTTGGATGAAGATGACATTGATCGTGTTAAAGTTAGTGATCGTTTGCCAAATGATGTGCCTGCATCTTTAGAATTGCACTCAAATTGTACAGAAGATGCACGGCAATGATCAACATCAAGAGTTCAAGTTCAACCTGCAGCTAAACGTCGAAAATGCAAAACAAAATCAACAGCAACATGGAATATATCACGAGGGGATTTTCATATTGAATGAGGAAATTCTGATGCAATAAATAGCAGAATCACCAAATATAGAAAAGTATTTCACAGATAAATCTCCTATAGAGGAATTTGAGACTATTTTCGATAAAGATGTCATAACGCATATTGTAAGACAAAGTGCCATGTATGCTGTTCAAAATAATCACCATAACATCACATTCTTAAGTAATAAGCTTGCGAAAATTTGTTGGATTTCTTCTACTAACAAGATATCATCACTTGCCTCAAGAACGAATGTATTGGTGTGAGGATGAAGATGGGAAACTTCCATTTGTTCGTGAATGTATGTCACACAATAGATACATTGAAATGAAACGGCATTTGCACTACAACAACTCTACACTTGAAACAGGAGCAATTCCTAAAACCTCCAAGACAGCACCGTTTTATAAAATATTGAATAAAAGATTCGTAAAGTTTGGCGTTTTTGCAAAGCAACTCAGCATCGATTAACAAATGATGCATTATAACGGTCGCCGTGGTTTGAAACAGTTTATAAGAGGCTAACCGATAAGATTTGGATACAAGAACTGGGCAATAATATGCTGCCCTAAAACAGGTTACTATTTTCATGCTGGCTTGTATGAATGCAAGAAAGAAGGACATGATTTACAGTTTGGTTTAGGTACTGCAGTGGTTTTGAATACAGTTTCGCAGCTCCGTCCTCCTTCAAATCGCGTATTGTACTTTGATAATTTTTTCACAAGTTTTGAGTTACTAAAAATACTAACTGAGAAAGGTGTTTCAGCTTCAGGAACTGTAAAGAGTTATCGCACAAATAAATGGCCACTTGTTCCTGATAACGAATTGAAGAGCAAAGCTAGATGCTTTTATGATTCCAGACTCGAATTAGAGAACAAAATATTTGCCACTGTTTGGAAAGACAACAATAATATAAGAATGCTGTCAAACTTTCAAGGTGCATTGCCACATGTCAGTGTGAAACGGTGGAATAGAGAAATGAACAAGAAAGTAAATGTGCCACACCCCAAATGCATAACTGATTACAACATTCATATGGGTGGAGTAGACAAAATGGATTGGCTGATAAATAAGTATAGAATCAAAATTCGCGCGAAGAAATGCTACTTTCCTGTATTCACCAATCCTGTTGATATGGCTGTTATGAATTCAGAAGAAGAATTGTTACAGCCTATATGACTATTTCATCTTTATCTGACCGAAAGAAATTAGGTCGTCCCTCAGTGGGTAAGGCATCTGCGAAGCGTGTGCCAGATGAAATCAGAAAGAGTCTGACTGGACATGTTGTGGAAAGAGCTACGCTTGGTAAACAAAGAAATTGTGCTGTCAGCAAGAAAAATGCCAGGAAACAATGTTCAATATGCAATGAAAGTTGGCACGTTTATTGTGTGACGGTCTGGCATCAGTAATTATTGATCACAAACATTTTGTTTTTTTTCCCATATTTTTGTTTCCATTCTACTTAAATGAAATATTTTCAACGATGTTGTAATAAGTTGTTTTTCATTTTAGTTTTGTAATATGTTAATCTGAATAGATTTCGGACAGATGTAATATGTTAATCTGAATAGATTTCAGACAGATGTAATATGTTAATCTGAATAGATTTCGGACAGATGTAATATGTTAATCTGAATAGATTTCAAACAGATGTAATATGTTAATCTGAATAGATTTCGGACAGATATAATATGTTAATCTGAATAGATTTCAAACAGATGTAATATGTTAATCTGAATAGATTTCGGACAGATGTAATATGTTAATCTGAATAGATTTCAAACAGATGTAACATGTTAATCTGAATAGATTTCGGACAGATGTAATATGTTAATCTGAATAGATTTCAAACAGATGTAATATGTTAATCTGAATAGATTTCGGACAGATGTAATTTGTTAATCTGAATAGATTTCAAACAGATGTAATATGTTAATCTGAATAGATTTCGGACAGATGTAATATGTTAATCTGAATAGATTTCGGACAGATGTAATATGTTAATCTGAATAGATTTCGGACAGATGTAATATGTTAATCTGAATAGATTTCAAACAGATGTAATATGTTAATCTGAATAGATTTCAGACAGATGTAATATGTTAATCTGAATAGATTTCAAACAGATGTAATATGTTAATCTGAATAGATTTCGGACAGATGTAATATGTTAATCTGAATAGATTTCAAACAGATGTAATATGTTAATCTGAATAGATTTCGGACAGATGTAATATGTTAATCTGAATAGATTTCAGACAGATGTAATTTGTTAATCTGAATAGATTTCAAACAGATGTAATATGTTAATCTGAATAGATTTCGAACAGATGTAATATGTTAATCTGAATAGATTTCAAACAGATGTAATATGTTAATCTGAATAGATTTCGGACAGATGTAATATGTTAATCTGAATAGATTTCGGACAGATGTAATATGTTAATCTGAATAGATTTCAGACAGATGTAATTTGTTAATCTGAATAGATTTCAAACAGATGTAATTTGTTAATCTGAATAGATTTCGGAGAGATGTAATATGTTAATCTGAATAGATTTCAAACAGATGTAATATGTTAATCTGAATAGATTTCAAACAGATGTAATTTGTTAATCTGAATAGATTTCAAACAGATGTAATATGTTAATCTGAATAGATTTCAGACAGATGTAATTTGTTAATCTGAATAGATTTCAAACAGATGTAATTTGTTAATCTGAATCGATTTCGCTTTTCATGAGTCTTATTTCTTTAACTTTTCTGCCACGAACCCCACTTGGGGCTTTTTGAAAAATTAGCTATAATTTTCAAAGTACCAGCTATTCGTGATATAAGACAAAGTAAATAAATGTATTATTATTCTTTTTCTTTTATTATGTTATAAAAAAAATCATTGTGATTTCCGATTCAGACGAGTTAACATTCTGCAAATATTTGAAACTATCATGTCAAACACGAGAAATGACGAGATCTGGCAGATTTTCAAAATGTTGGGCAATTAAGATTTTCTCCTGGGAAATCTAACTCCATTCAATGAACCGGTTGTTAACTTTTTGCCGTTATTTCCTGAACATTTAGTTGAATCATCCTCCATACTGTCAATAAATATTGTAAATGAATTCTTTCTCCTGGCTCCAGCATTTTTACTGACAAAGAATGTATTCTCTCCATTGCTATTCCTACGCTTAAAAGGAACACTAAACTATTTATAATCCGTTATGTCACCCACCAGACAAGCGCTTATCAAGGCTGTGAGATAATTTCAGTAGCACGGCGAAATGAGGGTTTATTTTGAGATAATCTAAATATTTCAGTGGCGGTGGGCACGGTGGATAATCGGTAGCGGCTCGGATTGAGGAATCGGAGAGCCGAGTTCGAATTCCAGTCGAATCCATTACATTCACTTGGGAAAGGTATGACTCCTCTTCTCCCTCCAGCTATGGGTAAATAGCAGGAGAGACTGGGTTCTATATCCTTGGAATGCAACCAGTCTAGGAGAAAGAAAAACTCTGAATTGAAAACCGGTCTGGAGAGGGTGGGACCCCGTCAGGCTATCTTGCCCAAGTAAAACCACTTCAAATGTGGCTGCAGTGTATAAGACGCGACTTAATTTAAAATTATTTGGAATAATTTATTAAACAGCAACAGTTGCACAAATGGTGCCATTACTACCCTACGGGTCAGGGGATAAGAATTAAAAGAAATATTTCAATATACAGGGGTTGGACAAAATAATTGGAACAGTTGCAAATTCCACTCCTATATTTCAAAGACCTATTAAATTAAGAACTTTAACTAAAACTTTGTAATTGCAGGTCATATCTATTGTAAACACGTTTATTTATCTAATATACTCTCTTTGTCTTATTTATTTTTAGAATTTAGTAAAATTTAAGCTAAATGCATGACCTCTCTGAGTTCGAAAAAGGGCAAATTGTTGGAGCTCGCATGGCAGGAGCCTCGATCACTAAGGTTGCTGAACTGTTTGGTTTTTCAAGAGCTACCATATCAAGAATTCAAGAAACAGGGTAAAACCTCTAGCAACCGTATCAATTCGGGCTAGAATTGCAAACTTACTGACAGGAACCGACGTGCATTAAAACGCAATGTGGCAAAAAAAAAAATCATCGGACAAATGCAGCCAAAGTGACTACTGAGTTGAATAATCATCTGAATAGTTCAGTTTCTACTAAAACTGTTCGTCGTGAGCTCCATAAGGCTGGATATCATGGAAGAGCCGCTTTAAGGAAACCTCTTCTCTCCACTCTCAACATTCAGAAGTCGTTGAAGTGGTGCAGAGATCACAATGCCTGGTCTGCAGACCAATGGAAGCAAGTCATATTCTCAGACGAGTGCAGTTTTTCTCTTTTCCCAACTTCAGGGCGAGTTTATGTGTAGCGGCAGCCCAAAGAAGCTTACAACCCTGACTGCTTTCTTCCAACAGTAAAGCATGGAGGTGGATCAATGATAGTTTGGGCCGCCATATCATGGAAATGTCTCTGTCCAATAGTTGCCTACTTAGTAGAACCAACAGCAAAGATTACCTGAACATTTTGGGAGATCATGTTCATCCAATGGCATTCTCTTATGGTGACTGCATCTTCCAAGACGATAATGCTCCAATACATACCGCTCGAGGGGTTAAGAATTGGTATGAAGAGCATGAAAGTGAGCTAGAATATATGGAGTGGCCTCCCCAATCTCTAGATATCAATATTATTGAACATTTGTGGTGCATTTTGGAGCGACAAGTTAGGAGCCGCTATCCTCCATCGTCGTGTCTTAAAGAGCTGGGGAAGGTGTTAATGGAAGAATGGCTGAAAATTCCTGTGGATGAAGTCAGGAAGCTGTATGATTCCATTCCTAGACGTATTAAAGCTGTATGTGAGGCTAAAGGAGGACTAACTCCATATTGAATAAATTTTCTTTGAATTTAAGAAGTGTTTCAATTATTTTGTCAAAACCCTGTATGTATTTTATTTATAATCCAAAAAACATTACATTTTTGAAGCCGTTTGAAAAGAAGAATTAAGTGCTTACAGAATAGACGCACCGGTGTATAAGATGCGACCTTATCTTGAAGATAAAGAAGCTAGAGTCATATTTGAAATAATTTATTAAACAGCAAACTGCTGCGAGTAAAATTTGTTAATTGTGTCATACTAGACATTGTCTTTGCTCGCCAGAATCTATCTATCATGTCTACCATTCGTCGATGCATTGGATATTTCTCCTACATCTGATCTGGTGCTCCTGTTGTATATTTAGAGATTCTTGATAAACTCCAAAGAAGAATCTGCAATGTTATTTGTCCTCACCTGGTATCTCAGCTTCATTTATTTCTCCATCGCCGTAATGTAGTTTCCCTGTGCCTTTTCTATAAATACTTAATGGCAATTGTTCTGATGAAATTTCCTCTATGTTAACTGATCTAGGGTATGTATGCTCATAGACCTCTTTTATTTGTGCCCCCTATTTCTTCAGCATAATTTCCCCTTCCCCGTTAAGTGACAGAGATGTCAGTTCTCAGGTCGATGCGGGCGCTTTTCGTTTTTCGAGTGTGTATTATGTATTTGCTTTTGTCAATCGTTATCTTCTGTCTTCTTAATCCTTGTTCTTTTATTGTCCTCTCTCCTTAATAGTAGTTTTTCTCATATTCTCTAACACTCAGGAACCCCCTTTGCGTCCTAGTGACTTTATTGCCTTTGATCTTCAAAAATTTAAATGCAATGTCAATCGTTATCTTCTGCCTTCTTAATACTAGTTCTTTTATGGTTCTCTCTCTTTAATAGTAATTTTTCTCATATTCTCTAACACTCAGTGACCTCCTGCGTCCTAATGGCTTTATTGCCTTTGATCTTCAAAAATATAAATGCAATGTCAATCGTTATCTTCTGTCTTCTTAATTCTTGTTCTTTTATTGTCCTCTCTCCTTAATACTAGTTTTTCTCATATTCTCTAACACTCAGTAACCCCTTGCGTCCTAGTGGCTTTATTGCCTTTGATCTTCAAAAATATAAATGCAATGTCAATCGTTATCTTCTGTCTTCTTAATTCTTGTTCTTTTATTGTCCTCTTTACTTAATAGTAGTTTTTCTCGTATTCTCTAACACTCAGTAACCCCTTGCGTCCTAGTGGCTTTATTGCCTTTGATCTTCAAAAATATAAATGCAATGTCAATCGTTATCTTCTGTCTTCTTAATTCTTGTTCTTTTATTGTCCTCTTTACTTAATAGTAGTTTTTCTCGTATTCTCTAACACTCAGTAACCCATTGCGTTCTAGTGGTTTTATTGCCTTGCAAGGTTGAAATGATTAAAAAATATTTTCACTGCAGGCAAGGCGATAAAGCCATTGTGACATACGTTTTACTTAAAATGAGTAAAGAGAGAAAACGTTACTGGCGAAGAGGGACAATAAAACGAACGCTCTCTCCTGACCCCTGCCTTGTGTCTTTCGTCTGACTTACACATTGAAATGTATAAATTCTGTATTAGTTTTTCGACGTTTTTTTTTCTTTTTTTGTAACCGTCACAGTTTAATTTCTAATTCCTACACGAACTCAGTCTATACTGGGGTTGAATAAGACAGAAGCTTATTCCCCATATGAGGTTATTTTGGATTTTATTGTGCACTAATTATTTGCTTTGTAATAACTCCACTGAGCTCCTTTTGTGGATCAATATTCATATTTGATATTACTAGGATCCACTTGGATTATATATCAACGAATTTATTACATTTACTATATACAGGGTGACCCCAAAAAACGGGAATTTTTGAAGTGCGTATTGCCAGACATGAGCAAGTGGCAACACTGCGAGACAGTGACCTTGAGCAAGTAAACATTTCGCCATTTTAGTAACGAGAACGAAATTCACAGTATCCCAGCTGAGATGTTGCAGCAGTCAATGAGGAATCTCAACAGCAGATTTCAAGAATGCATTCGTACAGGAGGACGCCATCTACAGGACGTAACTTTTAAAAGATGAAATTTCCATCATTATTTCTTAAATGGCATGTTTTAAGGTTTCAGTTACTATGAATTAAATATTTTTCTTCCACCACTCTTGGTTTTATTGGATTGTTAAAAAGTTCCCGTTCTTTTGGGTCACCATAAATATATATATGTAATTAAGTAACTCATCAAGTCTGAAACCTCAACAGAATGCTGAAAGCACTGTCACAGAATGCAGAAAGCACTGGACGGCCGTTTCGTCCTACATTTGGGACTCATCAACAGTGCGCATCCACTACCGAGAATTGAAACTCTGATAGTTAGGTTGTCAAGCGAACACCCTACCAACTGTTCTACGGGCCTCGGTGACGTAGAGGTAGCAAATCAGACTCAATATAGCGCCGCTCACTCACATTATTCCGTAGTGGAACCCAACTGAGATTCTCTGTAACCATAGGAGTGTGTCCCCGGGAGCCACGACTACTATCACCAAGTCGCAAATTACATTTATCAAATCCTCCTAATTATATATATATATATATATATATATATATATATATATATATATATATATATATATATATATATATATATGTGTGTGTGTGTGTGTGTGTGTGTGTGTGTGGTGGACTCTCCTATCGTGAACGATAAATGATGGTCAGCTTTGAATGGTGTATTTCGTTTTACAATTATGCTTGCTTGCAAGGAGGGTCTATTTTGGATAAAATCAGGGAAAGGAAAAACATATTTCAGATTTGCTTTCCTAAGTATGATACTATCCAAGCCTTGCTGCGGGCGACAAAGCCACACTGACAGATGAATTTTGTTAAAGCAGGATTTTGATGGCGTCTCTGCTTCAGGTCTTGACGAAGTTGATCACGATGCTTCAGTCTACTATCTTCAGAACCCCTTACGCCACTTCTTTCGGTTTGATGTTTGGGCTTCGCAGGTTTTCAGATCAAAATTGAGACGTTTTAAGTTGACAAAGCCACACTGACCGATGAATTTTGTTAACGCAGGATGTTGATGGCGTCTCTGCTCTGCTTGGATGTGCCGGTAGAAATGACTTACATCCACATCAACGTGAAACACGAGTTCCCGTACGATCACCGAAGTTAAGCAACGTCGATCCTGGCAAGTACAGAGATGGGTAACCTCTGGTGCTGTATGCTTGATAAAGCTGATCATGGTGCTCCAGTCTACTGTCTTCAAAGCCTTTTAACTTAATAAAACATGTCTTAAGCCACTCCTTTCGTCTTGATGCTTGGGCTTTCCAATATATATGCATATTGTGTGTGTGTGCGCGCGCGTGTGTGGATGTGTACTCACGCCCTAATATTTGGGTTTTACGGTGTCTTATTCGTGTCCGTTACATTTAAGAGCCCCCCACGAGGGATGTATGTGGCACAAGGCCAAGTTTATTGTGGGTTCTCCGAGCCCGTAGGCTCGGCCAAAAATATTCCCTTAGAATCCGCATAAAAGGGTTCAGGGCCTGTTACCTCCCGGGACGAATCTTTGCCCTGCGGCAAAGCCTCGTCCGGGTTCCTCTCTGCTGAAGTCAAAGAGTTCGACAGTTGAACAGTCTATATCACGGTCAATATTTAACAGCTCCCCCACCACGAGGGATGTATGTGGCCCAAGTCCGAGTTTACCGTGGGTTCTCCGAGCCCGTAGGCTCGGCCAAAAATATTCCCGTAGAACCCTCAGAAACGGGTTCATGGACTGTCTACCTCCCCGGACGAATCTCTGTGCCCTGAGGCAAAGCCTCGTCCAGGTTCCTCCCTGCCAAAGACAGAGAGTTCGACAGCACAGTCCGAACAGATCTATTCGACTGTGTGTGTGTGTGTGTGTGTGTGTGTGTGTGTGCGTGTGTGTGTGCTCACGCCCTCATATTTGGATTTTACGGCGTCCTATTTGTGTCTGTAGTTACGCAAGAATGCGTAACTATTATTTGAATATATAACCTTGCGTGGGTGTGAGGGTTAGAGTTTCCCGTTCTCATATTAAAAACAACTCATAGGAAATATAAGTATTTATTCAAATATACAGGGAAAATAGATACAAATTATGTAAGTCTTTGTGCCCGTCTGCTGGGAATGCAGACAACCTGCGCCCACACTTCCTTCATACTTCTGCCGGATGACTCGTCAAGTTGTTTACACTTCCGGTCTGCGAGGAACGCTTCAACAAGATTCACTGTTGCCAGCAACAGAGAAAAGCGATCTTTTTTCTTTTCTTTTTTGAAAAGGCACTTCTTTTTTCTTTCATTTTTTTTTTGTTGTACTTTTGCTTTTATTTTAGTTTGTCTCTACTTATATTTTTATCTACAAAAATCACAAAGAATGAAACAAATAACAGTTAATATAAAACAATAATATATCCGCCCTAGGTACTCTAATGAAGCTTCGTCTCTTACAGGGTTTTATATAGGTCCAAAGATTCGCTAAAAAAGTGCATACTATTATGAAAAAAATGCCCGAATTTTAAAAAAATCAATATATTTATATTATTAATAAAAGGAAAGACCAAATGTTTTTTTTATTATTATTAAAATATATTTTACTTTCTTTTTTAGATGTATCGAAATTTTGGTCAAAAATGTTGTCTTTCTAGCGTCATGGGGTTGGGTGGTTCAAAGATTAGTATAGGAAATTTAGCCTTTTTTTTTTGTAATGAAAAACACATTGATTTGGCAATTCTTGAGTAAATCAAATAATGGTTGGATTTTAATGAAATCACCAAGACAAATGAGTGAATTTATTTTAGAAATGTTTCTTTTTCAGAAAATCTTCGTAAACTCATTTTTTCACATCTGTGAAACGAAATTAATTTTTATATCGCTTAATGTTTACATTAGTTATCAGTAGAAGTCCTTGGAAAATTTAAATCATCAATTTCTTTTTGTAAAACAGGATCCCGAGTTACCGAAAATCTCTGAATCATAAAATAAAATTCAATGAAACTAAAGGTATTAATTAATTAGAAAATCTTTTAGTTGCTTTCACGAATAAGATATATTGTGGAAACTTATCTTAAGAAAAAAAGATTTTCCGATGAAATTTTACAAGAATTCTTTTCGTATAGAATATATTTATTTAGAATAATTTATAAAGTTTTAAATCTTTGAAATCCCTGTACTGGTTAGGTAATATTTTCATTAAGTAAAAACTATATTTATTAATCACAAATTAGAAAGCTTACTACAATTCATCGACCCCCAATATTCTTTAAAGAATTTTGAATTTTTTGTTTGCATAAACGTGCTAATCTTTGTAAATTCGGACGTCCTTACATTATCAAAATAAGAGAAATAACTATAGTAAATTTAAAGCCAAACTACCTAAAATTCAATCCAATATTATAGATTACGGAAAATATTTTCATAAATTTTAAAGATTTCTGGATATTTAAAAAATGATATAAAAATGGCGCTCACGTTATATTCTTCAACTAATTTTTGCAGATATGTTGCACGTAGAAAAAAAAAGATAAACTTCCATCTGTCAGTCAAACTGTCAGTGTTAAAAACGCCTTTCTGCGATATTTTAAACTAAAAGTAATATTTGATTCAAATCAGATTAATTCAGCTTAAAAAATTCCTCAAATAAAGTTTCAGAAAAGTATATTTTATTTTTGAAAGATCTTTTAATGAAGAGAATTACATTGCGATAAACGATGAGCAAAAATGGCACTGAAATCAGTTACTTCAGCAAAAAATAAAACGCTTTTCAATGAATTTAAATTAGTTTGTAAATATAGCTAGGTATTTTGCTCATTAAAAATTTGTATGTGTACGAATATTTGTTTCCCCTCCTACTACATATATATATATATATATATATATATATATATATATATATATATATATATATATATATATAGAGAGAGAGAGAGAGAGAGAGAGAGAGAGATGCCTATTTTCTATTATACATTATCAAAAAATAAGACCAATAACTATAGTAAATTGACAGCCCAAAATATTTAAAATGCAATAAAACATTAGATTACGGAGAAGATTTTCCTATTTTTTAAAGATTACTGAGTATTACAAAAATTTTACACACACACACACACACACACACACACACACACACACACACACACACACACACACACACACACACACATATATATATATATATACCCATACGGATTACCTAGTTTTTCATAAACTATATATATATATATATATATATATATATATATATATATATATATGAAGAAATATAGTCTTAAAGTGTGCTATATTTATGGGATAAAGTGCTCAATATCAGAGATAGAGCGTGTGTAAATATAAAAGTGGACATGGAAGTCAACACTTAGAGGCGACAGTCTGTTTCATGGTAGTGCAATAGTTGCCTGACGATTGCACTAGCATGAAACACTTTAAGACTATATTTATTCATATTCAGCTCCTGATTATCAGTAGAGCACTTTCGCTACATATATATATATATATATATATATATATATATATATATATATATATATATCAGACTGTCGTCATTCCTGTCAAACCCTAAACAGCTACTGTCGAGTTAAAAAATTCATGGTTTTTTAATATTTTAAATTTAAATCAGGTTAATTATACTTTAAAAAGGCTAATATTTCTCAAATAAAGTTTCGGAAAAGTATATTTTATTTTTGAAAGATTTTTAATAAAGAGAATTACATTGTACTAACAGATGACTAAAGCGGCGCTAAATTCAGTGATTTTAACGATTTAAAAAATAATTTCCAAACAATTTAAATTAGTTTTAAAATGCAGTAAAGTATTTTGCTTATTGAAAATATTAAATTTAATCTATTAGCTTGAAATTAAAACTAAAATAAAAGCTTCAAGAAAGATTTAAAAATTTTTAAAATTCATTTTAAACCTTAGGTATCGCGTTTCTGTGGGGGTACCCAATTTTGTATATTTCACTACCTGTACATGAGATACTTCGACGTGGGGTAATGGTTAACAAGCTTGTCTTGCTAGATCAATTACGACCGAGTAGTGAGTTCGAACTTCACTGAGTCCTCCATAATTTCGACCTTGTGCCACACCTAAGCAACGTTTAATAAATCGGCTTATTTATAATAAGAGTTACGAAGTATATCTGTGCAAGTGTTTCAATTGGAAAAATACGTGAAGATCTATAAAATTACAAAACAATATCGTATACAAATTCATTCTAACTGTTGTTTTCATTTTGATATTTATTATATTAACAACATCCCGCCCGCTGTTCTCTCAGGCCTTCTTGCTTTTATTTTCTATTTTCTTTTCTTTGTATTAATCAAATCTCTTATTGTTGTATTAGTTATAACAGATTTATATCCAGTTAAGAAAAATTCAGTTACCTATCATTAGTTTAATATTTATTGGATTGTGGTATCCGCCGATCTTGAGAGATTATTGATCTGCACCCGAAGCACTCCAGGGTGCAGGCCTGGGTAGGGCTATTATGAGAGATCATCTATCCTCTCCACGGGTAAAAGCAGAGGCCAATACAACTTGCGAACGGCGTCGTCGCAGATACTCCCAGAACGAATATGGCCATGACACCGGTCTGTTTTACCCATAGTTAGGGGAGAAGAAATGGATTCATACCTTTTCCAAGGGTATTAGCACGGAAGTGAATGTAATAGATTCGACTGGAATTCGAACTCGGCACTCCGATTAATCATTCCTACAGAGTTTTATATATACAGTTTATACACACTTGTGTAAATTAATTGAAACAACTGTTTTAATTTCCATACTTTCATCATACGGTTAGTTTTAGACCCACTGGAGTGACAGGCTGAAATCGATTTTCTATTTTTACCTCAGATTAGGTCATTTACAATGGTGTGCAGTAATATGAATCTATTTTCGGGGTGTATGATTGCATCAGATTCTTATCACACCCAGACACTATTGTCTCGACTCTCGATTAGTTGTCCTACGGCTTTTGTCTGCGATGGACGTTACTCCAAAGAAGCGTACGAAAATTGTAACGCTGTACGAATACAATGGCAAGCCTTACCAGGGATCAAATCAAAGTACTATAGATTGGCCCGGAATTTCTCCTTCCACATCCTTTCATCTTTCATTCCTATCTGCTCTCGCTCCAAATCTTCTGTAACCCCCTTGCCTTGATCGACCCACTGTCTTTCTCTTTCTCCACATCCTCTCCTTTACCACTCCTATCTGCTCTTCCTCCAACCCTTCTATAACCCCTTGCGTGATAGTGGCCTCCAGCCTTGCTTGGGGTGATACGCTTAAAAAAATTTAAAAAATTTAAATCCAATCAAAATCTGTGGTCAATCTGAAAAGAACGATTTTATGGAATGAACATACGAAGTACTAAGATGTGCACAGGGCCATTTTTCATTGGAAAAATGCGAAAAAAAAATAACTCGTTTTGTTTCAATTAATTTACACCAGGCTGTATATCACGATTCTCCCATAAGTGTCAATTTAACTAATATACAAAGTGCTCAAAATAAAAGATCATTAAGTATATTCCTCATTAAAAATGAAAAAGATAAGGATGCATTATGAATTAAGGCTCGGGTTGTAGGGGCGGAGAACCGTGTTTGAATCAAAGAACTGGTTTAGGATGCTTACATTGGATGTGTTCCTTATATAATTTTGTTAACTGGGGCAAGGAATGCCTTGTTAATTTGAATGCCACCAAAACGAATCCAATCTCTTTTAATCATCTGAGAGAACACTGGTGCCTTCCACCATCAAGGCTGATGCCAATGCCCAGAAGAGAAACCCATTGTGCCTTAGCCGACATAAATTAGGAAGCTTATATCAAATCAATTGCCAAATCCGCTGTTAAGAAATTTAGTTTTCTGTGTCGTGCTAGATAATTCTTCTCGACAGTTTACTCTTCGTCCGGGATTTGATTGTAGCTGCCGCATCTGATCTGCTTCTTCTGCTATATATTCAGAGGCTCTTGATAATATTAACAGAAGTATTTTCATTATCATTGTCCCTGACCTTTCATCCCGGTTTCAGCTACTTTCCAAACGACGTAATGTAGTTCCCTCTGGCTTTTCCACCTTTTTTTTTTCACGTTAATTGTTCTGATGAACTTCCTTTTACTTTACCTACATTTTTATGAATTTAGACACAGTACTAGATGCAACCGCAAGTTCTATGCGAACAGTTTCTTCTTGTTTGTGAAACTCAATTCCGACCTCTTGCTTTACAGTCGTTTAATGTTCAAAAATTTAAATCCAATGTCAATTGTTATCTATTGTCTCCTTCATTCCTGTTCTTTTATTGCTCTCGCTCTCTCTCTCTCTCTCTCTTTAATAATGTTTTACTTTTTCTCATATTCTTTCACACTCAGTAACCGCCCGACACCTTAGCGACTTTATTGCCTTGCTTGATTAAAAAACAAAAATTCTGACACTGTAAGCGATACTTGAGGTATCTTCGCTGTTATTTCTGTTTTTTTTTCTTCTCCCGACAGCCAAAGCAACCTGATCTACTCCGTTCTAATATCTTGCTTCCCAGTCAACTTTAACAGTCAAAGTTTTAAATGTAGTGTCAGTCGTCATCTATTGTTCTTTTAATTCTTGTACTTTTATTGTTGATATATTTTTCTCGTATCTTCTAGCAGGCATTAACCCGTTGCGTCTTAGTGGCTTTATTGCCTTGCTTGGAGTGAAATGATTAAAAGAATTATATAATGATTCTGAGCTTCGTAATGTATCTATTTTTTTTCTTTGCGTGTTTAATCTGGGTAGGGGTGACAAGCAGCAGTAGCATTACAAACCCTGAATACGACAAGACCCTGAGGAAGACCGAAGAGAACAGCGGTTGAAACGGTGTAGATATTTGCAAAAAAAATACGGCCAAAATGAGGACAAATGAATATTTTCCTTTTTAGGAAGATTCTTGTGAATTTAAAGTTATAAGTGCATTTTATATCGAAAATAAAATAAGTGACCACTATTCTTATTAAAAAAAGTATTCTTTCCTTAAGCCATCTTTGTAAAAAGATTTCAGTTGATTAATTCGAAATATGGAATTTTCTCAGAGCGATTGCTTCGAAGATCTAAAACAAAACGAAAAAGTTCTACAATTTTGGTAGTGCCGGGTCTGAGAAGGACAGATTGACGAGAAGCAGATTTGAGGTCACATCACGTTAAAACACCGGTTTACCGTACGATCACCGAAGTTAAGCAACGTCGATCTTGTTCAATATATAGATGGGAGACCGCTTGGGAATACCAAGTGCTGTAAACTTGGATATGCCGATAGAAATGGCAAACATCCACATCAGGTTGAAACCCGAGTTCCCGTACGATCACTGAAGTAAAGCAACGTCGATCCTGGCAAGTACAGAGATGGGTAACCGCTTGGGAATAACAGGTGCTCTAAGCTTGGATGTACCGGTAGAAATGGCTTTTATCCACATCACCTTGAAACACAGGTTCCTGTACGATCACCGAAGTTAAGCGACGTCGATCATGGCAAGTACAGATATGGGTAACCGCGTGGGAATACCAGGTGCTGTAAGCTTAGATGTGCCGGTATAAATGGCTTACATTCGCATCATGTTGAAACACCAATTTTTCGCGTACGATCACCGAAGCTAAGCAACGGCAATCCTGGTAAGTACCTAGATGGGTAACCGCTAGGGAATACCAGGTGCTGTAAGCTTGGATGTGCCGCTAAAAATGGCTTACATTCCCATCATGTTGAATCAAGAGTTTTCCGTACGATCACCGAAGTTAAGCAACGTCGATCCTGGTAAATACCTACATGGGTGACCGCTTTGGAATACCATGTGCTGTTGTGTAATGGATAATGGCTCGGAATTTTTAATTGGAGAGCTAAGTTCTATTTCTTGTTGGTTTCATTATATTCACTTACGCTCAAATCCTCTTGGGAAAGGTGTGAATCCACCTCTTCTCCCTCAGCTATGGGTTAATTAGTAAGACTTATATTACTAAATCATTATTATCTTGAAAAATATTTAAAACATTTACAATCTAAAAATATTTTCTGATTTTAAATAACCTGCAACGGGTTGATAAACCGTAAAAAATGACTCAATAAAAAAAAAACAGATTTTAAACTGAACTGAAACTGGATGACAACAAACTCTACCAGTCAGGAAGCAACATTAGGAGTTGCTAACTACGTACCCCCACAATAAGAGGATATCATAGCGGACCTCCAAATTTCTTTTATCTTGGTAGTCAGAACCTAACTAGCATAAAATGTCCCTCCAAACGATTCAAGTTTTACCTTGACGAGATGCGTAGCATGTATGTTAGTGAAATTTAATAAGATGTCATATACAATTTTCGGAGAGGTGAAGAATTAACCTTATTTATTCGTTACTTTATGCCCAGAGACCCGAAAACATTTCATATCTCTTGGTTTGGTTTGGTTTGGTTGATTTTGTTTAGCAGCATAAAAACACTTACGGGTTATTTAATGCCAAAATATAAATATATTTAACGCCATTTTATGTCTTCAACTACTGGTATTTGTACATAATTTTATACTAAACCTAACCGTACTCACACCTAATCTCTTGGTTTGGTTGATTTTGTTTGATAGTGGCATGGCAACCTCTATGGATGATTTTGTGTGATAGAGCATAACAACTACAATGGGTGATTTTCTTCGATTTGTTTGATAGGGTCATAGCAACCTCTATAGATTATTTTGTTTTGATAGGGTCATAGCAACCTGTATGGATGATTTTGATTTGATAGGAGCATAGCAAACTTTATAGGTGATTATGTTTTGATAGAGGCATAGCAACCTCTATGGGCTATTTTGTTTTCAAAGGGCATAGCAACCTCAATGGGCGATTTTCTTTGATGTGGGCATAGCAACCTCTATAGAGTATTTTGTTTTGATAGGGGCATAGCAGCCTATATGGGTGATTTTGTTTTGATAGGGGCATAGCAGCCTATATGGGTGATTTTGTTTTGATAGGGGTATAGCAACATCTCTGGTTGATTATGTTTTGATAGGGACATAGCAACCTCTATCGTTGATTCTGTTTTGAGAGAGGCATAGCAACCTCTATGGATGATTCTGTTTTGATAGGGGCATAGAAAACTCTATGGGAAATTTGGTTTTGAAAGCATAGCAACCTCTGTGGAAAATGTTGTTTTGATAGGGGCGTAGCAACCTCTATGGGTGATTTTGTTTTGATAGGGGCATAGCAACCTCTATGGGTGATTTTGTTTTGATTTAAGCTTAGCGACCGCTATGAGCAATTTTATGATAGGGGCATAGTAGTCTCTATGAGCGAATGTTTTTTGACAGGGGCTTAGCAACCTCTATAGGTTATTTAATGCTGAGATCTAAATGTTTTGAACGCAATTTGTTGCCTTCAACTACTGATATTTGTACATAATTTTATACTTTCAAGGTAAAGTTATCAAAACCTTTGACCTCTCCTTAGATGATGGCTGAAGGAAAAAATACTATTTTTTACAGTTTTAAGAAGTGGACAGCAAGAATATGTAGCCATGATCCTATATGTTAATATGGTGCAGTCGTAGGATAAGTATTCATTAAACGCAATAAATGAAATAACTGTTGGGTTATTGTAAAACTTGCTCATCCGTTTGGACAAAAATCTCATTTTTATATTTTTATCGCCTTTTTTTTTTTTTAAAGAAAAACCTACGTTACTCAACCGGACAAGTATTTATTGCACAATGACCTGAACTGAAAAGGTGTCCGTTTCACCCTTGATAACAAATTTTCATACGTCGGGGAACTGAAAATGTAATTTTGGTGTGGTTGACTGCTCAGAGAACGCAAGGTACGAGGCCGGGGCCATCTTTTTTGTCCAACGTTGACTAGAAACAATTTCGAACCTTGTTGCTTCAACCTCCTCGCTTCGTGCATCACATTCGGCGTGATCCTCGTAATGGACGGATCCACGAACAGGACCGCCGACTGCCTTCCCCTAATGCCTTTTTGACGATTGTAATAAGACTGGCCATAAAGATCACGCCTCATCCGGCGGATAACGTCGGCAACGCCCGGCAGTCGACCTGGAGTCACCTGGCGTAGACTTGGGACGGAATTGTTCCTGTTCGTAAGAGACGTGACAGGGATATTGTATCTTTCGGGGCAGTAGGCATAGGATACGAGGCCGAAATTTTCATAGGCAGTGTAAGGGAGTAGGGCGTTTATAAACTGAGCGATCATATTAGCCCGATAGGCTCCCATTGAAATAAGATCATAACCAAATGTTATTGTACCTGGAACAAAAAGAGAAAAAAAAATTATTCATTTATTCAAGCCACTGAAATTTCATAGTAGTTTCTAGGTTCAAAAGATATGTACGAAAAACACACACACAAACACACACACACACACACACACACACACACACACACACACACACACACATATATATATATATATATATATATATATATATATATATATATATGAAGAAATATAGGCTTACGATGTGGTATATTTATGGGATAAAGGGCTCAATATCAGAGATAGAGTGTGTATAAATATAAAAGTGAACATAGAAGTCAACACTTAGAGGCGACAGTCTGTTTCATGGTAGATGCAATCGTCAGGCCACGAGTGCTGTATTTATATATACGGGTCAGTGGTGCATTGTGGGTAGTCTATTTTGGCAGTTATTTTGTCGGAAGTACTTTATTTGTTTATTTATTTATTTGGGTTAAATTATTTTGCTTGTCATTATTTATTTTATTTTTATTTTTTTTATTTCTTATCTTATATATTTTTTCTTTAAATTTTAATCGGTGTTTATTGTAATATATATATATATATATATATATATATATATATGTGTGTGTGTGTGTGTGTGTGAGTGTGTGTGTGAACATAGAAGTCAACACTTAGAGGCGACAGTCTGTTTCATGCTATAAATAGCCGAGAAAAGTAACAGCACTGACGATTGGATCTAGCATGAAAAAGACTGTCGCCTCTAAGTGTTGACTTCTATGTTCACTTTTATATATATATATATATATATATATATATATAAGCAATTCATCGAGTCTAGAAAGAACATCAGGAGAATGCATAAAGCACTGGACGATATAAGAAGCCGGTTCAAGCAAGGAGATACAACGGATAAAAATTATTAGGAGGATGTGAGATAATTATCATTGAAATCTAAACAGAATGCAGAAAGCACTGGACGATATAAGAAGCCGGTTCAAGCAAGGAGATACAACGGATAAAAATTATTAGGAGGATGTGAGATAATTATCATTGAAATCTAAACAGATGCAGAAAGCACTGGACGGCCATTTCGTCCTATATTTGGGACTCGTCAGCAGTGCGCATCCACCACCGAGAATTGAAACCCGGACAGTTACGTTATCAGGCAAACGTCATACCAACTGTTCCAACCGGCCTCGGTGACGAAGATAAAGAGGGTTTTTTTAAAGCTTATCACCCCAAGCAAGGCTGGAGGCCACTAGCACGCAAGGGGTTACAGAAGGTTTGGAGGAAGAGCAGATAGGAGTGGTAAAGGAGAGGATGTGGAGAAAGATAGTGGATTGATCAAGGCAAGGGGGTTACAGAAGATTTGGAGCGAGCGCAGATAGGAATGAAAGATGAAAGGATGTGGAGAAGGGAAGTGGATAGATCAAGGCAGCTGGAGATGTCGACTGACGTTACACTTAAATAGTTGCAGCTTGTATTTGTCAGGGAAACAGGAATAAGGAAGGGAGTTCCACAGGCGAGATGTGCGAGACATGAAGCTATTGGAGTAGAAGAGAGGTCTGCATCAAACAGTTTCAACGGTGAAGGGGTGAGAACGGGATGCCAGCCTCGTGGGACGTTTAAATTCATGAGGCCTAGGAACCAGAGTGAATCAGACTCGATATAGCGCCGCTCGATCACATATTCCGTGGTGGAACTCATCCATTTTTCTCTTTAACCATAGGACTGTTCCCCCCGGAGCCACGACTACTATCACCAAGCCGCTCTGTCCAGAGCATTAGAAGGATATCAAGGATATGCAAGTGATATAAAATTATGAGGATTTAAGATAAATATAATTAAGTAATTCATCAACCTCAAGAGAATGCAGAAAGCACTGGACGGCCGTTCCGTCCTATATTTGGGACTCATCAGCAGTGCGCATCCACTACCGAGAATTGAAACCCGGACAGTTACGTTATCAGGTAAACGTCATTTCAACTGTTCCAATGACGAAGAGGTAACGAATCAGACTCTATTGAGGTTTCTTCTAGACTCGATGAATTAATTATAATTATCTCAAATCCTCCTAATTTCTATCACACACACACACACACACACACACACATACACACACACACACACACACACACACACACATATATATACATATATATATATATATATATATATATATATATATATATATATATATATATATATATTAAACCGTTGGTATATAATCCAAGGGAATCCTATTAATACAATATAAAATATTAAAACATTCACACATAGAGCTCAATGGTTTAATCAAACAGACCAACATATTTCATACTAAGGGAATTAGGATTACATTAGGTTAATGATCATTTTCATCTTGTAAATTGAAATAGAATTTAAATGGATTTTTCCAACCAGTCAACAGATGATAAGTTATTAAAATAAAACAGAGGAAGGAAAGAAGGGAAGAAAAATGGAAAAAAGAGAGCAAATAAAAACATGGAAGTAGTTTAAGTCTGGATATGAGGGGTAGATAGAGGAGAAAATAACAGAAAATGAAGGGGAGAAAAAAGGGGAGAGGAAATGACCTATTTATGTTATACCGAGTAGCAGAGAGAGGGAAGTTAGCAAAACCTTCATAAATCTATTAACAAAAATAATAATATATTAAATAAAGAGAAAAACCCAGTTATATAAAGAGTGTTAATTCAGAATTAAAGGTATACTAAAATAAATAATATATCAGAAAAAATAAGAAAAATATAAAAATTCAAATTAATATACGGACATGATTATAATCATCTAAGTATGAACTAATTCAACATCTACATTTCAATCCGCCTATTTAAAGTTAAAGTTTAATTTCAACTTACAAGATGAAAATGATCATTAACCCAATGTAATCGTAATTCCTATTGTTATATATATATATATATATATATATATATATTACAATAAACTCCGATTAAAATAAAAATAAATATATAAGATAAGATATTAAAAATAAAAAATAAAATAAATAATGATAAGCAAAATAATTTAACCCAAATAAATAAATAAACAAATAAACGACTTCCGGTAAAATAACCGCCAAAATAGACTACCCACAATGCACCACTGACCCGTATATATAAATAGCCGAGAAAAATAACAGTACTCGTGGCCTGACGATTGCGTCTAGCATGAAACAGACTGTCGCCTCTAAGTGCTGACTTCTATGTTCACTTTTATATTTACACACGCTCTATCTCTGATATTTAGCACTTTATCCCATAAATATAGCACATCTTAAGACTATATTTCTAATGATGAACTAATTTAATATCGACATTTAAATCGACAAATTTAAAGTTAAACTTTTATTTCAATTTACAAGGTGAAAATGATCATTAACCCAATGTAATCGTAATTCCTAATGTAATATATATATATATATATATATATATATATATATATATATATATATATACAGAGTGTCCATAAAATTCGTGTGCACTTTAAAAAAATTATAACTTTATTTGTATTTGAGATAGAAATAATCTGTAAAAAATGTTATAAAGTTTAATGTATGTTATGTAAAGTTTTAAGTATAGCTAAAATAACTAATGTGATTTCAGGCATTACTGTAAATCAGTTGGCAAATGTTTTCCGTGAACTGCAAAATCGTATTACCCTTTGTATTGCTAATGATGGAGGACATGTCGAAACTTAAATAAAATTTCAATAAAACCTTAAAAAATATAGATTGACTTCTTTCTAATCCTTTTTACAAATTAACAAAATTAATTTTGACACCCTATATATATATATATATATATATATATATATATATATATATATATATATATATATATATGTATATATATATATAATATACAAGGTCAATAGTCAGAGCTGAATCACACAAAGAAATATTGGTATTAAAAAGTGCTGAATACACACTTGTGAAAAAAAGAAAAGAAAAGAAAAAATAACATGTAGAGGTTTTAACTTTAAAAATCAGGAAATCAGTTGCATCCGCTACCTTGGTTTCAACATTACGGCCTCCTCAGGCGATTTTTCATCGAATGACCTCTTAACGCTTTATTTAAAAAACAAAACAAAATAAAAAACTAATGAACTCTATATCATTTCTAAAAAATAAACAAACAAACGCACGTGTAATAGAAAGGGAGGAGGAAGACGATGGGAAGAAGGAAGGAGAAGAAGAAGGGGGAAGAGAAGAAAAGCTACGGTAAAGGGAGGAGGAGGATGTGAAGAAGGAAGGAGAAGAAGGGAGAAGAGATGAAAAGCTAGGGTAAATGGAGGAGGAGGATGTGAAGAAGGAAGGAGAAGAAGAAGAGGGAAGAGGAGGAAAGCTAGGGTAAGGGGAGGAGCATGTGAATAAGGAAGAAGAAGGAGGGGAAGAGGATAAAAGTTAGAGTAAGGGGAGGAGGAGGATGTGAAGAAGGAGAAGAATAAATAGCAAGAGAAGAAAAGCTAGGGTAAAGGGAGGAGGAGGATGTGAAGAAGGAAGGAGAAGAAGAAGAGGAAGAAGGGAGAAGAGATGAAAAGCTAGGGTAAATGGAGGAGGAGGATGTGAAGAAGGAAGGAGAAGAAGAAGAGGGAAGAGGAGGAAAGCTAGGGTAAGGGGAGGAGGATGTGAATAAGGAAGAAGAAGGAGGGGAAGAGAAGAAAAGCTAGAGTAAGGGGAGGAGGAGGATGTGAAGAAGGAAGGAGAAGAATAAGAAGCAAGAGAAGAATAGCTAGGGTAAAGCGAGGAGGAGGATGTGAAGAAGGAAGGAGAAGAATAAAGGGGAAGAGAAGAAAAGCTAGGGTAAAGGGAGGAGGAGGATGTGAAGAAGAAGAAGAAGTAGAAGAAGAAGAAGAAGAAGGGGGAAGAGAAGAAAGGTAGGGTAAAGGGAGGAGAAGGGTGTGAAGAGGGAAGAAGAAGGAGGAAGAGATGAAAAGCTAGGGTAAAGGGAGGAGGTGGATGTGAAGAAAGAAGAAGAAGAAGGAGAAGAAAGGGGAAGAGAAGAAAAGCTAGGGTAAAGGGAGGAGGAGGAGGATGTGAGGAAGGAGGAGGAGAAGAAGGGGAAGAGAAAAAAAGGAAGGTTATTATATAAGAATCGGTGGTGGGGGCTTAATTGAAATAACATTTTTTATCTAGCCTCAGGTGCGCTCAAGAGGAATTTCTTAATATGTATTCAAGAACTCAAGAATTCGGTTTTCTGGTTCAAAAGATTCTTCGGATCCGGAAATGTCATTATTGCTAATTTTTCCTGTTCTCAGAGGTTGCAAATATTGTTGTGGCTGTTATAATAGCTATATATATATATATATATATATATATATATATATATATATATATATATATATATATATATATATATTTATATTATCGTTGTATGTTTATAAGCAGAAATCCGAAGATTGCTAGCCAGACGCATCTTTGTGGCTGAATGGTTAACAGCATGTCAGATCAAATGTTGTTTCATATTTAATGGTTTGATTCCTGGTAAAATTTCTTGAACATTCAAGTCGGTAAATATAATTAATACAATTTAATGAAAACAAAATCAGAGCCTTTACTTAAATAGATTATATCTATAAAAATAACGTATAAACAGAACACACACACACACACACAGATATATATATATATATATATATATATATATATATATATATATATATACATATATATATATATATATATATATATATATATATTGTTAATTTGAAAGACTGTTTTTGAAGCCAAAATTGTTGGGTTTTCAGTGGTTTGCTTCGGAAGAAAAGTTGAAATTACTTTGAAATGAGGAAAGAGGGCTTGGAAAATTTGATACTCACAGGGAAAATTGAAGGCAAGAGGGACATGGGAAAACAACGCATAACCCACCTAGAGAGCGTATGTTATTGGATGACGGAAGGTTTAGGAGAGATAACAAAAAAAATGTATTAATAGCTGCAAAGGACAGGAAATTGTGGAGAGCCATCATCGCTAATATCCTGAAGATACACGTCATATAGAAGTATAACAGTAAGAAGTTGATGAAGATAGCTCATGTGAGCAACGACGAAGTTTTAGAGAAACGACAATTTTATTTGATATCAGGAAGAATGACTTGAAATTCATACGTCACATAATGAGGAAAAAAGGATTGGAAAATTTGATACTCACAGGGCAGACTGAAGGCAAGAGGGACATAAGAAATTAACGCATAAGTTACCTTGAGAGCTTGAGTAGATGCAAGGCGAAACAAGGTTTAAGATAGAAAGAAAATATTTCAAGAGCTACAAATGAAAGGAAATTGTGGAGAGCCATGATCACCAACGTGCTGAAGAAGTTGAAGGTGGCCAAACCAAAGGGCAAAAGAATTGTGAATTTATTGCCAACAATTAAAATACTCACTTCCTTCGTCTCTCTGCGCCACATCTGATTGGTCAACGACTGCAAAGTAAAAAAGAAAGATGGAAAAATCATTTTACGAATCTGTAGACAACCAGTTTTAGAAAGAGTTATTAATTTCAAAGCTATTATCCTGGTAAATTTATATAGTAAATATATACGAGGGCCATTCAATAAATAAGTCGAATTTTTCGGTATATATATATATATATATAAAGTTAAATGCCGCATTATCGCGTGGCATTTAAGCTAGCTCCTGTGAAGGGTTCTTCATGGGGCCTTCATCACAATAGATAGGGAGGAGTAGATGCGATAGGCAACAATAAACTACAGAAGAACATCAAAATGTATTGCTGCATTTAAGTATTGCATTAATATTTAACCTTACCTTTTAAAAGTTGAAAGATAATTCTTCTGTCGCCACTTAATTTAAAACCCAGTTTGATGTACGTAGGTCCTTACTTTCCGTACAAACAATTATTTTTATTTCATGGGTGTCTTTCGCTGGATTTCCCAAGTAATTTCGATTACTCCCAAATTTATTTCCAAGTTATAAAAATTATTATCGTACAAAAAAAACAAAACAAAAAAAACAAATTGCTGCAAAAAAATCAGGTAAAAAATCTTCGAAAACAATCACAGTAATGAAAATTTGGGAATCCAAAATTTCAGGTCACACACACTATTGAAATTTAGAGAGTTGTGTCCCTTTAGATAGTTCCCATCAATTGAAGCCAAGATGGCGGAATCGGAGATCTATCGCAGTAATGAGAATCCCAAATTTCAAGATTGCGGGTCCAGATCCATCTGGAATGTTTTTGATTTACGCATGGAGTAGGTCTGATTCCAAAATGGTATATGTTGGGCTACAGCCTCTAGAAGTAAAGTCGAAAATGTGTGACACAGTGATATTCATACATATATATATATATATATATATATATATATATATATATATATATATAATTGTTTTTTTTAAATTATAACATAAATATGTTATAAAATCACTAAAAAAATAGCCATTTGGTTTCAACACCTCAAGTATCTTATCAAGTGATGATGTTGAATTCAGGTGTTGAAACAAAATGGCTATTTTTGTAGTGATTTTATAACATATTTATGTTATAATTTTCGAATAAATAATTATATTTGCTCTACTCTGTATTGAGCACTCTTTTAAGAATAGTATTTGTTGGTTATTGGAATTTATTCCGTATACACCAATCCTATACTTGTATATATATATATATATATATATATATATATATATATATATATATATATATATATATATGAATAAAGACAAAAGGAGAAATAATCTTAGGGACTCGATTCGTCCTCTGATAGATGTTATCAAAGCAAATGTAAGGGTTTTATTCTCTGAAAAGTATTTATATCAAAGGGCGTAAAAGTCATGCATGGTTATGGATGTCAGTCCATAACCTAGCATGACATGTTTGCGCTTGTAATATCCTTCCATTTACATTAATAAATTCCACCTGAGAACGAAACGCGTCGGCTATAGTAAATTTTCTTTTTGGCTTTACCAGTTATACTCTATCTGAAGTTTTTACACACATACACATACATACACACACACACACACACACACACACAAACACACACACACACACACATATATATATATATATATATATATATATATATATATTTATATATTCAATACATTTCAAAAGCCAACAGTTGAAAGAAAGTAGAATTTTTACGTACTTATTCTGTGAATAAACATATATATATATATATATATATATATATATATATATATATATATATATATATATATTACAGGATGAGAATAAAACGCTCCTAAATATTAAATGTTAGTGTTATCTTGTCGTTTCGTAACCAGTCTGAATTTAATACCCCAACTGAAAAGGTAAAAAAAATCCTTTTACCTTGAACTTATTTCAACCAGTATCAAAATATTATTTTGATCAAAGTGTATCACATGCCTACCTGAAAAACCGTATATATATATATATATATAAATTTCCAAGAGGATAGAATCTAGGTAGAGCTCACTGTCCAGGACAGAGCAAGAATATAATATGAAAGGCTCAAATCCTAACTTGTAGGTCTGATGAATTGGATCGTGATTACGATTCCAATGTAATAAATTATAACCATGGAATGTTAGTGTTTAAGCCTGTTATATATATATATATATATATATATATATATATATATATATATATATATATATATATATATATATATATACATATATATATATATATATATATATATATATATATATATATATATATATATATATATTTTAAACATGTTGTGTTTAATGTTAAAGACAACATCGTCTTGCATATTTTCTTTTGAATTTTCTTATATTTTCTAATGAGACTTTTTATTTGAAAATGATATCGAAATAAATATTGTCCGTACGATAACCTAGTACTTTCGAACATCATTGTTCATCTTCAGGGTCAAAATTTTTAGTCAAAGTTTTTTCAAAACATTTGCCAATTGTCTTGTAGCGAAATCATGTTGATACATCTTTTTTTTACAAACTAAAGAAACGTTAAAATCCTTTTCATTTCAAAAGATGCGATGATGTTATCACGTGCATGGCGAAAATTTTTAACATGTGACAGCGTGAAAAAGATTTTTATTATACAAGCCAAAAGATCGAAGAATACGTTATAAAATTTAAATATATTATAAACATTGTAGGATAAATTTATATGTATATAAAATGTCTAGTTAGTCTATGTGGGAATCAGATGATAATTTATAGTCGTAAATATGCGCTTGTGGGTATGACAAGTAAACATTATGTTTGCTGCTTTTCGGACGTTGATTTTGGAATGTTTTTCCGTACGTACCATTTGCTTTAAAAAAAACATTCGTTAGATTCTTCAAGAACTGATTCAATGAAGGTTGAAGATGTAATATAATGGTTTTGACGTGTGTTTATAGCTGGCGATAATGTTATTATGTGGCTCTCAAAGTACTTTCTGCTTAAAGCATTATTATTTTTTTTTTAATTAAGGTGGTCACGAGTTAATTAGGGTGTGGGGTTGCCTCCTCCTTCTAATTTTCGAAACGCCGCTAGGGGACGCTCCTTAAGCCTACAAACAGGAAGTGACATTCTCTTTAAACATTTTCTTCTTTTTTTACCTCGGGACGGCAAGATGTAGGTTGAACGCGGAAAACGCTTTCGCACTCGGGAACGCACACGCACATGCACCATTCACTTTATTTTCTCTAGCACTATATACGCACACAACCAATTTCGCTACTTTAAATATTTTCTTCATTCCTGTTCATCGTTCAGTAACAAGTGTTTTATTAATACATACTTCATCATTTTTTTGTACATATATGGTTTTTCTTGAACACAATTTTTCATTTATTTACGTGGACACACACCCCGTGTCTGTCATGGTTGGTGTGGGCATTGCAGGAGACAAGTAAATAATAATAATAATGTTAATAACAGTGAAACAAGTTAGATTGATAAGCGTTTGTCCTTTATCATATTATTCTGTTGGATTTCGATCCAAATATGATGCCAAACTCATCTATCTATCTATCTATCTATCTATCTATCTATCTATCTATCTATCTATACATACATTTATCTATCTATCTATCTATCTATCTATCTATCTATCTATCTATCTATCTATACATACATCTATCTATCTATCTATCTATCTATCTATAAATACATACATCTATCTATCTATCTATATCTATCTATCTATCTATCTATCTATCTATCTATAAATACATACATCTATCTATCTATCTATCTATACATACATACATACATACATATATCTATCTATCTATAGATAAATATCTATTTATCTATTTATCTATACATACATACATACATCTATCTATCTATCTATCTATCTATCTATAAATACATACATCTATCTATCTATATCTATCTATCTATCTATCTATCTATAAATACATACATCTATCTATCTATCTATCTATCTATCTATCTATCTATAAATACATACATCTATCTATCTCTATCTATCTATCTATCTATCTATCTATAAATACATACATCTATCTATCTATCTATACATACATACATACATACATACATATATCTATCTATCTATACATACATACATCTATCTATCTATCTATAGATAAATATCTATTTATCTATTTATCTATACATACATACATACATTTATCTATCTATCTATACATAAATATCTATCTATCTATACATACATACATCTATCTATCTATAAATATCTATCTATCTATACATACATACATACATATATCTATCTATCTATAAATATCTATCTATCTATACATACATACATACATACATACATATATCTATCTATCTATCTATCTATCTATACATAAATATCTATTTACCTATCTATCTATCTATACATACATACATACATATATTTATCTATCTATCTATCTATACATAAATTAAATATCTATCTCTCTATACATACATACATACATACATCTATCTATCTATCTACCTATACATAAATATCTATCTATCTACACATAAATATCTATCTATCTATCTATCTATCTATCTATCTATCTATCTATCTATACATACATACATCTATCTATCTATCTATATCTATCTATCTATCTATAAATACATACATCTATCTATCTATATCTATCTATCTATCTATCTATCTATCTATAAATACATACATCTATCTATCTATCTATACATACATACATACATACATACATACATACATATATTTATCTATCTATACATACATACATACATACATCTATCTATCTATCTATAGATAAATATCTATTTATCTATACATACATACATACATTTATCTATCTATCTATACATAAATATCTATCTATCTATACATACATACATCTATCTATCTATAAATATCTATCTATCTATACATACATACATACATACATACATATATCTATCTATCTATAAATATCTATCTATCTATACATACATACATACATACATATATCTATCTATCTATCTATCTATACATAAATATCTATTTACCTATCTATCTATCTATACATACATACATACATACATATATCTATCTATCTATCTATCTATACATAAATATCTATTTACCTATCTATCTATCTATACATACATACATACATATATTTATCTATCTATCTATCTATCTATCTATCTATCTATCTATCTATCTATACATAAATTAAATATCTATCTCTCTATACATACATACATACATACATCTATCTATCTATCTACCTATACATAAATATCTATCTATCTATACATAAATATCTATCTATCTATCTATCTATCTATCTATCTATCTATCTATCTATCTATCTATCTATACATAAATTAAATATCTATCTCTCTATACATACATACATACATACATCTATCTATCTATCTACCTATACATAAATATCTATCTATCTATACATAAATATCTATCTATCTATCTATCTATCTATCTATCTATCTATCTATATCTATATCTATATCTATATCTATATCTATATATATATATATATGTAAAAGAAAGAGGTTATAGTAGTTCCAACGAGAGAAAAGTGTGTATATTAAAAAGAAGAGAGAAACCACAAACGTTTTTGGTTGCAATGTGGATTTTTTTTTTAAAGTAGGAGGGGGTATATATACATATATACACGCATGCTAACAGAAACACGCGAAACTGGAAATAGATCTAGGAACACACAGGGGTCATTAATACATTAAAAGATAAGATACCGACAACTAATTCATCATTTCTCAAACCAACTTTAATTGTTTTATGACCCTTCGCGCAGAACTCTTCACTGCCGATTCAAGAAAGACATCGGATTACTAACACAAAAAAGAGAATGTCTCATATCGAGAATATTTAACATTGAAAAACATAAGAAAAAAATGAATTATTTTTAATAATATGTGGAAATCTCCACCCAGAAACACGTGTAGTAAAAGTATGGAAAATGAAGCATATTTTAAAAAAAATCCACATTACAACCAAAAACGTTTGCGTTATCTCTCCTCTTTTTAATATATATATATATATATATATATATATATATATATATATATATATATATATATATATGTTACATAGAAGAGAAATTCAAAAATACCTCATTTGAATAGCTATTTCACCCTACAAGAACTTACTTGCTGGATTTGTCAATACCAAAGTTTTAGGAAATAAAATAAAAAGGTAGCTTAAAAATTTGTAACTTATAAATTAAAAAAAAATATAAGGTACCGTTTTATTTCCTAATAGCCCGGTGATGACAAATCCTGCAAGTAAGTTCTTGTAGGGGGAAATAACTATACACATGGGCTATTTTTGAATTTCTATTCTATGCAATTTATTTATATATGCTCTGTTATAATAAATGAGATCTCTTTGTGGGTCAGTTTTAATATTTTATATTATTAGGATTCACTTGGTTTATTTAACCTACGGATTATTATATATATATATATATATATATATATATATATATATATATATATATATATATATGGACTCTCTCGTCGGTTTCGACGTATGAGGATCTGACAGTTTAGTTGATGCATTTATGAAATTTTGTGCGATAATCTTAAATGGCACTTAAGACCCGCAAGTGATTTACAAAGGCGGCCACATATGGAGCAAGTGTGAGATGAGATCACTGTTAGATTGGCTGACCTTTTAAATCTTGCTCTCGCTTCTTGAAGATGATTGAGACAAGCAGATTTTTAGTCCACTAAAACACATTGATCTCCATTCTACCCGCTCCAAGGCTAAGCGCTCAAGGGTGTTGTGTATTATATTGACTGTTCAAAAGTTGCTTTTCAGCTTGTCTTTGTATCTTAGCCATGGGCGTCCTACATTCCTGTAGCCATGATCTAAGTCGCTGTACATTAGGAATATATATATATATATATATATATATATATATATATATATATATATATATATATATATATATATATATATATACTTTTGCTTACAATTGGAATTAAGATACCTGGTTAGGGGAAGGAAGAGGAAACCGATGAGCTGACCTACATCCAAGGATAACCCTCCCCTACCCAGGCTCTCCTACCTCCATAGTATAATTCCTGTAACGGTGCTTTCTTCTGACATATCTTCTACCATGTCACTTTAACTCCCTTCCTCTCTTTTTTCCCAACTAGCCAGTATCCCACTACAAACTGATATGGTAAACAGTCTGAAAAATCCTGCGAATTTTAAAATTAAAATTCATAGGTGAAAGTGGTCATTGACTAAAGGTATCTTAATTCCAACTGTAAAGATAATTTTGATCTGTTTAATGAAAATAAACATTGAGCGCTCTTTTGTGAGTCAGTTTTAACATATTTCAAATTCTATGTTAATAGGACTCGCCTGGATTGCACCAACGGATTATTAACTATCTCTCTCTCTCTCTCTCTCTCTCTCTATATATATATATATATATATATATATATATATATATATATATATATATATATATATATATATATATATTCTCCAATTTTGTTGGTAATCTTTAAAAAATGTCAAGCGTTAACTGTAAATTATATTAATCTGTATTTTTAAATTAACCGCATCAGTATGCCCATATATGGTAATTTATTCTTCTTTTTCTTCTTTCTCTCTTTTTTCCTCCCACCCCTGTTTCCCCATTTGTTTTCTTTTTCCTCACTTTTTCTCTTTGTCGTTTTTTCTTTTCCTTTTCCTGTGGGATAACTTATTAATAGGTCAAATATCTGGCATCCTTACCCTCCTCCTTTGCTCTTAAGTATTTTAGTAAAGATAGATTTAAAATTATTCCTATGTCTCTCTTCCTTCTCTAATTTTAACGATATCTGTCGTCCTCCCCCTCCCTCTCACACTCTACTAACTTACATCTATTTAAAACTACCCTTCAAAATCTTGTATTAAAATAATATGTAAATTTTTAAACCATTTTCTTTTATGCTTAGAAATGTGATCTGAGGAACCAGGAAGAAATCCCTGTCCTGGAGAAATAAAATATAATCAATGGACCCTTAATCTTGTCTGTTTTTTCATTAAACTAGATATATATATATATATATATATATATATATATATATATATATATATAAATATATATATATATATATATATATATGTATATATATATATATATATATATATATATATATATATATAAGATTATAAGATAAGATACTTATATTTATAAGATTACTACTAATAATTAATATTATATATATATATATATATATATATATATATATATATATATATATATAATTGTTTATTTTGATTATAAGATAAGATACTTATATTTATAAGATTACTACTAATAATTAATATTATATATATATATATATATATATATATATATATATATATATATATATATATATAATTGTTTATTTAAAAATTATAACATAAATATGTTATAAAATCACTTCAAAAATACCCATTATCAAGTTAGACACCGGAGGTGTCGAAACAAAATGGGTATTTTTGAAGTGATTTTATAACATATTTATGTTATAATTTTTAAATAAACAATTATATATGCCAAACTCTGTATTGAGCACTCTTTTAAGAATAGTAATTGTTGGTTATTGGAATTTATTCCGTATACACCAATCCTAGACTTGTATATATATATATATATATATATATATATATATATATATATATATATATATATATATATATATATATATATATAATTATTTATTTGAATATTACAACATAAATATGTTATAAAATCACGACAAAAGTAGCCATTTTGTTTCAACACTTCTAGTGTCTTATCAAGTGACGATGCAGAATACAGAATAAATGGTTTTAAAAGTTTCAAATTAATCAACGATCCTTAGCTAGGAGTAAACGCTGTTACATAAGCTAGAGTGACCAATCAAAATACAAGTATAGGGTGATTCGAAAAATTTGACAACTAAGCAAGGTTATCATATATATTAAAAGATTTATAAAATTTGAAATTAAAATTAAAAGTAAAAAATTAAAATTACCTATTTAGAAATCTAAATCAAATCTCTTTTAAGTTTTAAATTGTAGAATTACCAAGGAGAAAAAATATAAAAATATAAAAATAAAAATAAAAGATATATATGCTATTTAATTTGTATTTTCATTGAAATTATGTTGAAAGGGATGTTCAGAATCCCAGACAGAAATGTATACACTTTAGTTTCATTTCAACATGTTAGTCGCCTCTCACGCGAAATCATTCGAACACACGCATGTTAAGCGCTCAGACGTCTGAGCGCTTAACATGCTGAAAGTGTTGAAAACAAAATGGCTACTTTTGTCGTGATTTTATAACATATTTATGTTGTAATATTCAAATAAATAATTATATCTGCTCTACTCTGTATTGAGCACTCTTTAAAGAATAGTAATTGTTGGTTATTGGATTTCACTCCGTATATACCAATCCTAAACTTGGGTATATATATATATATATATATATATATATATATATATATATATATATATATATATATATATATATATTGTGTATTTCGGCAGCATTTCTTCAGTGGTGCATATTTCATTAAATAATATAGGCAAGTTTTGTCTATTTATTTTCTGTAAATTCTTTTCATATCGTCTGATAAGCTTAATAACATTATCATTAAACGAAGAAAGAAAATCACAATATGGATACATATTTTTTAATCCTATCTAAGCTTTCGGCTTACATAAGCCATTATCAAAGATGGCAATTACATTACAATATATTAAACAATACACGGACAAAATAATAATGATAGTCTATTTTTGTTTACATGGAAGATTTCCAAAGCAACATAAATATTATTATTAAATACACAATATTTATGTTGGTCACAGCACTAACTTGCTTTCACGATGCTTGACACTACATGTGAATGATCAATATGGTGATTTTCTTTCTTCGTTTAATGATAATGATATTAGGCTTATCAGACGACATGAAAAGAATTTACATAAAATAAATAGACAAAACTTGTGTATATTATTTAATGAAACATGCATCAATATATATATATATATATATATATATATATATATATATATATATATATATATATATATATATTCATAGAAAATATTGGTCTTCCGACAGGAATCGAACCTGTATCCTATACGGAACCATCATAAAGTGTGACGTGCTTTTACGGGTCGATTTTAAGCAGTAAAATTCGACCTGGCTAATCGAACGATCCTCCGTGGCTCGATCGGTTAAGGCACGTTAGGCTATATGATGGTTCCGTATAGAATACAGTTTCGATTCCTGTAGAAGGACGAACATTTTCTTTGACAATATCTCGGACATACAAACCGGTAAATGTTATTTAATGCTGTTTATTATAAAACAGACCATTTACTCAAATATTTGTATATACAAAAAGAATGTATAAACATAAAAATGCCTTAAAATAATTATCGGGCTTTGTCCATTCCATAATATATATATTGGGTTTAACACCATAATTATCCCTACCAAAAAATGTTTAATATATGAGAAAACACTAAACTAATTGAGTCTATATAGAGAAAAGGAATGGAATATATATATGAAGAAATATAGTCTTAAGCTATATTTATGGGATAAAAGGCTCAATATCACCATTTAGCATGAAACAGACTGTCGCATTTAAGTGTTGACTTCTATGTTCACACTTTTTATTTTTATATATATATATATATATATCGTTTGAGGTGTTTCATCCTTTAGGACTTCTTCAGACTAAAGTGGTGTTTAATTGACGCGACTATATATCTGCACGATAAAATGTCGTGGCGCAGATAATTTTTTTCTTTTAAATCTCAAGCCGATTTCATTGATTTTTTTTTTTATTTATAAGAAAGGGGAAAGGTTGTAATGACTTAGGTGCAAATCTACTGCCGACTGAATCTAGAATGACATGTCTATCTTTCTAAACATTTTCCTCCACTTAAATTACGTTTTTCTTTTAATTAGCGTAGCATTTTTTAATGGAATTTAAAAGAATTTCTTTCTGGGGTTTTGATTCGAATAGATTTCTTCATGAGCCTGAGATTAAGATTCCCACCATTTCCAGTCAGACCCTAAGAAAATTAAACAAATAGACTACCTCCCACGGCAATCGGAGTTTATCTTAAATTCCAGACAAGTTTTAAACAATATGGCGACACTTCCGGTTATTTTGTTGGCTAACGAAGGAAGTGGCAATAGCTATTTACGAAGAGTGTGTTCTCATCATCTGCTGTCGATTTTAATGACTTCCTTTACATTAAAAGAAAATTAGTTTCTAATGTTAAAGTTTATGAGGGTACAAAATTATTCTTTAAAAACAACATCTGAACTTTTCAACACTATCTAGACATGCAATAAAGTGTGTCTGGAAAAATCCAATATTTATAAATGTAAAAGACAATAGAAAAACTGTAATATTAACCGACGCGTTTTGTCCAATGTGGACTTTGTCAAGGCAAAAACGAAATGAGTTTATTAAAACAAAGTAACTAATAATAACAAAACAAAATGTCCTTAGCAACTGGAAGAATTTAGAAAACGCTATTGTATTCATATTGTCAACTAAAAATTACGTCACGTACTGTAACGTGTGGAAATATTATTTTTATTATTGTGTTAACGGATTCAACTTTTTTATTTTGATTTTTTTATACTGTTCAAATTTGTACGTTTGTTTGGGAAAGTAGTAATTCTGTTAAGAAAGGTGAAATAGGGAAAAAGCGTGGGCGTAGATCAATATTTGGGTAATATTCAATGGCAGCACTCTCGAGGATTTTCCTTCTCAACGAATTTTCTTTTTTTATGAGTGTAGCATTTTTAAAATCAAAATTGGGGTTTAATTTATTTCTATGTATGACTATTGCATTAGTTAAGTTGTTTTTTGTGAGGTCTCATAAATGCGTTTTTTTTTAAATTTCTACTTGTTTCTCCAATATATTACTGTTTTCTTATTGTTTTTTACATTTACAAATATAGGTTAACTCTGAAAAAACAATATATATATACATATATATATATATATATATATATATATATATATATATATATATATATATATATATATATATATAAAGACATATATATATATATATAAAGACATGAAATTTCTTCTTTGTGAACGCATTTCGTTCTCTGGTGGACTTGATCAAGGTAAATTTACCGTTAGTAAATAAGAATGTTTGATTTTGTCTTTATTCGTATATATATATATAGGGTGCGATGGATAAATTGTCGTCTAAAAGACGCAAAAATGAAAAGGACATTTTGACAGATATACAGGGTGCGATGGATAAATTGTCGTCTAAATTACGTAAAAAATGAAAATGATACTGATATCTCATTTTAATATACAGGGTGCGATTAATAAATTGTCGTCTAAATGACGCAAAAAAGGAAAATGACACTGACATCACATTTTACCAGATATACAGGGTGCGGTGGATGAATTGTCGTCTAAATGACGTAAAAATGAAGATAACACTGAGATCTTATTTTAACAGATAAACTTACCAAAATTACACAAAAATCACTTGAAATACGAAATAGATTTGTTCAATAAAAATCGCCATTGACTTCAACTACGGCCCTCAGAGTATATTAGGGTCAGCTGGACACTCTCTCTGAGGAAAATCGCACCATGTCACAATTCTTTCCGTCAGAAATTTGGAAAAAGCATGCTGTGCTGACATCCGCGCTTGAACCTCCTATACAAACATTTCAAAGTGTTAGGGTGCCCAGCTGAGGACAGTGCAGAGAATTCGGAAAGAGTTAATTGAGTCTAATGGTGATTACGAAGGTACGGCAGCTCGGAAAACTCGTTCTGATAAGAAAAGAACTACTGAATTTGTTGGTAAGGGCCTCAGGCTCAACACGGAGGCCTATATCAAGTGCTTTGGGGCAGCTGGAAGATCTTATGTCTAGCCACAAGACTCTGCATCATGTCACACACGCAGGAGAAACCAGTCATGGCTGTCAGATAATTTCTGCGACCGCATAACTCCTTACATCTGGCCGCCTAGCTCCCCAGACTGCAATCCTCTTGGTTATTATGCGTGGGGCGCAGTTGAGCGAGAGACCAAAAAAACTCCTTGTAAAATCTAAGATGAATTGGAGGCTAAGATTATGGCAGAATTTACCAACTTAAACAAGGAGAAAATTCAGATGAGACCGTGGTAAAATCCGATGGCAATTTTATAGAAGAAAGTTACTCTTTAGTAGTTCAGGATATTTTTGTGCCATTTTGGTAAATATATCTGTTAAAATGAGATGTCAGTATTATTTTCATTTTTTTTTTCTTCGTCATTTAGACGACAATTTATCCATCGCAGCCTACATATAGTCAAATATACTTACCAGGTTTAGGTATATATCTATTTCTGTACGACCAATGTCTTATTCTTTCTGTAGGCCTTGGTAATATTCTTCTCGGGGGTGTATTTAACCTGGTCGTAGATAGAGTTGAAGTGGTGGTACTAGCAGTCGTTCTAGTAGGAGCTGTAGTTGTACTCGAGACGGTCGAAGTCGTAGCGGTTGTTGTCGTAGTTGTTGGTGGTGGCGTTGGTGCTATCGTTGTTCTTATGGTTGTGGACGGGGGCCGGGTCAACTTTGTTGTTGCCTGTGTCGTCACTTTGGTGGTCACAGTTGAAGGCGCTCTGGAAGTCGTGATGTCTGAGAAAAAAGAACTACGAGTTAATATTTGTTTTAATTATTTCACCGGAAGTACGAAAATAAAAACCGCACGTGGTTTCTGAGTGTGAAAGAAACAGAGAAGGCGACAAAAGAACAATTTTCAAGGTGACAGAAGAGAATGATTGGCGTTGCATTTGAACATTTGGAGATCGGAGTTAACAGGAAAGCTGGGATCTGGAAGAGACTTTCAAAAGAAGAAAAATTCAGCATAGAACTTACGGTTACTACTAACAATTGCCATAGTGGAATTAAGAGACCTAACCTCCAATCTAGTACTGCGCTTAAATTCTTGAAGTTAAAGTACCAACGACAAAAGCGATATTTATTCTTCGAAAATACAGAAATGTACCACAAGGCCAAAAGGAGGGATAAGGAAGGTTGATATTGAATCATTCTTATAATTAAACTTAACTAGCCACAATATTCTTTAAAGAAGGAGTACAGGTTACCGAGTTAAGAATCCGGGGCAAGTAGCTCGAATTCAAACCGGTTGGAGTAAAAAGACATTAGTATATAGGAGGGGAGCTTGAAAAAACATTTTTCATTGGATGACGCTGACTGACGTATGTCGATAAGAATGGTCGGATTTTAGCCATGTTGGAATTTTTTTTCTTTTTTTTTTGCAATGTCGAGGTGCGTAACACGACGCTTTCAAAGAGGCGATCTAATTCGTGCGGAGTCAGGTCGGGGTTTCTGTTTGAGCCGATATGATGCAAAACACGAAATCGGCGATGAGATCAGTACATCACTAAAGACCACCTGCATCTAAAATATATTATGTAAGTACACCAAACCAACACCTTGTTACTTACCATTCTTAATACGTCCACCATAATACATCAGAATCTCTATAAAGTCTTAACACATCTCAATATTGACAATTTTATGAGGGAAGGAGAATAAAGACAATAATTTTAAAATCGAATTCCAATGTGTATTTACAATGTATGGCAAACCTATTTACAAGAAACTAAACAAAATAGTGTCACACATTATGAAAGGGACAAAGTCCGACAATTATTTTAAGACAGTTTTATGTTTGTACATTCTCTTTATAGATACAAATATTTAAGTAAATGCTCTGTTTATAATAAACAGTATTAAACAACATTTACCAGCCTGAATGTCCGAGAAATTTTCATAGAAAATATTCGTCCTCCGACAGGAATTGAACCTGTATCCTATACGGAACCGTCACATATTTTGACGTGCCTTTAACCGATTTGGCCACAGAGGATCGTTCCATTAGCAAGGTCGATTTTACTGTCTTTAAACTTAAAATCTTCCATGAATCACTCACGTACATTCATATCTGACTATCAGTCTATTCGTATCTCAGTCAATATCTATCTATCTATCTATCTATCTATCTATCTATCTATCTATCCTTCTGTCTATCTCATCCTCTGTTTGTCTGTCTATCTATTTATCTATTTTAAGACATTTTTATGTTTATACGTTCGATTTATAGATACAAATATTTAAGTAAATGCTCTGTTTATTATAAACAGAATTAAACAACATTTACCGTTTTGAATGTCCGAGAAATTTTCATAGAAAATATTCGTCCTCTGACAGGAATTGAACCTGTATCCTATACGAAACCGTCTTATAGCCTGACGAACCTTAACGGAGGAAGAATATTTTCTATGAAAATCTCTCGGACATTCAGGCCGGTAAATGTTGTTTAATACTGTTTATTATAAACAGAGCATTTACTTAAATATATTATGTATAAAAAGAATGTATAAACATAAAAAATGTCTTCAAATTGTCTTAGCATTACCAATCTCTGGTCATCTAGAATTTTGGTGGTGCACCTATATAATGTTCTATCGGCAATATGAATATTCACAAATCGTCTGGGTTAGGTTTAAGGCCCAGTAAGGGGTCAAGGCATGGAGTCTCCTTGAAGGAACAACCTTTCATCGTGATTGGTGATAGTTCAGGGTCCGATCGGCGATGATGTTTATCGGGGTATTGAATGTAACCAGCCTGGTTTTCCTGCACTGAGCTGTTAGAGCTCGGTCAGAGGAAAGATCAGCAGCCAATCTCTGGTCATCTAGTTTTTTGAGGTGCACCTTTATACTGTTGCCTTCCTAAAATGGGTGGTGTTGTTTATATGACCGTGCCTCTTTCAATGGGAAGAAATCTAATTTTGGGAAGTAGCTTGGGTCCAGACATTTTCAGCACTCGGTGTCATATATAACGAATGATATCTTTTTTTCGTTTTGAAAACTACCAGACTATTGACATTTTTTTTTTTTTAGTACTTAAATCGCTTAATTTTTTTATTTTTTACTTTTTTACTTTCCAAATTTCCGCCTCGGGTATTTTTTAAATGTCACAAAATGTTTGCTAGTCAGCGTGTTCTCATATCTGTTCGTGAAATCAAATCATTAACGTCATTGTACAGTGCAAAGGAAATCATTGTAAACTTGTTCTTTACTAGTTGTGTCCGTGAAAATTTCACGTTTTTGTTTTCCGATGAATCAGAATTCTTAAGTTAATGTTTGAACAAATTCTTTGCTAGTCCCATGACTATAAAATACCCGAGGAAATACTTGTATTGAACTGTGAAATAACTGAATTTAACAGCTTTAAAATACTTCAATAGAAATCATAATTATGAAATCAGATCATTATTTAGAGAAGTAAGAGGGTACAAATGCAAACATTAAATAATGACAATACTTTTCATTTCACTGAAGCAGACGTTAAACGCATAAGAGGGCTAACGTCGTCTCAATCTTCTCTCTCTCTCTCTCTCTCTCGCTTTGTATCCAGTCACCTTGTTTTCTTTCCTTCTTTCTTTGAATCCATGCTACCTTTCTTTCTTTCTTTCTTTCTTTCTTAGTATCTTTCTTTCTTTCTTTCTTTTAATTTCCTTCTTTCCTTCCTTTATACGATTTTTTTTTGTTTCTTAATCTTTGTATCAATTCTTTCTTTCTTTCTTTCGTTCTTTCTTTCGTTCTTTCTTTCTTTCTTTTACTTCCTTCTTTCCTTCTTTCCTTTGTACGAATTTCTTTTAATTCTTAATCTTCGTATCAATTCTTTCTTTCTTCCTTTCTTTTACCTTCCTTCTTTCCTTCCTTCTTTTGTACGAATTTCATACACTCAATACATGGTTGCATTCTTGAAGGGGCTCTTTAATCTACTGGGACATAAAGTATACATATTTACACTTCGTATGTATATGTATACTTTATGTGTAGAAGTGTATCGTAATTCTAGTTAGTCTATGTGTGTCTGCGTATTTGATCTTAATTCATACATACACACACAGATATATATATATATATATATATATATATATATATAAGTCTCTAGCGCTTAGCCTAGGAGCGGGTACGATGGAGATCAACGTGTTTTAGTGGACTCAGGTTGTCTGAATCGTCTTCAAGAATCGAGAGCAAGATCTAAAAGGTCAGCCAATCTAACAGTAATCTCATCCCACAATCCTTACTCTTGCTTCATATGCGGCCTCCTTTTTAAATCACTAGCGGGTCTTAAGTGCCACTTAAGA
>OZ038508.1:87987937-87995437 GCA_964036315.1 Acanthosepion esculentum | reverse complement strand
GATTTAAGAATTTAACTTCAAGAATTTTTAGTTTGTTTATTATATTCATGAAAAAGTATAGATGTATTTTCAACAAGACATGCTGTTATAAATGTTGAGAGATGTTTGAGGCATCATTCATATGAAAACCCAACCGTTGAGACAACGTAGTAGTAGTATGACAGCATGTATATTATTTTTTCTGTTGGAGATACAATCTCCAAAGGGAAATTTATATATATATATATATATATATATATATATATATATATATATATATATATATATATATGAAAAATATTGTTCGGAAGAAAGTCAAACAGTTCTGCTTGTTCGACTGTTAATTAATACTGGGTAGTTGGCACGTGCGTTACGCAAACAATTGCCTTCTAATGAATAATAGACCATTACGTTTTGATTGCAAGTTGAGACGGAGAAATTCTATTTGGATTTAATGAGAAAAACAAAGCATACATAAAAGAAAGAAAGAAAGAAAGAATTAATGAATGAATGCAGAATGAAGACGAGAAAAGAAAGAAATCAGAATGAAAAGAAGGAAAGAATGAAAGTGTCTGGATGCAAAGAAAGAAAGAAAGAAAGAAAGAGAGAAAGAAAGAAAGAAATAATTAATGAATGAAGAGAAAGAAAGAAAGAAAGAAATAATGAAAGAATGCAGAATGAAGACATAAAAAGAAAGAAATCAGAATGAAAAGAAGGAAAGAATGAAAGTGTCTGGATGCAAAGAAAGAAAGAAACAAAGAAACAAACAAACAAAGAAAGAGAAGTGACGGACTCATTGAAAGAAAGAAAGAAAGAAAGAAAGAAAGAAAGAAAGAAAGGGCAGCATAACATTTTCATATATTTAACGTCTCTTTCAGTGAAATGAAAAATCTTGTCTATTCTTCGGACGGAATATGTTTTTTGGATATAAATCAAATAAAGGAAGACCAAGGACAATAAGAAAATATTCACTGAATTTTTATTAATTGCTAGTGCATATTATTTTTAATTTTAACGTAAATTATATATAGTTTTCAATGGTTAAGTTTGCTTTCGTTTGTTCATTAACACGGTTGTAAGCAGCAGCAGTAGCCACCGACACATAAGTCAGCGATATTTGTTACCTCTCTTTGCTATTTTTCTTACTACATCAAAAGGTCAGTTTACAAACCAGTAACAAACGTTTACCAAAACAATTTTGGTATGCTTTTCGGTATTTACTATGCAGGCTGACGCTAAATAGGTCGAGAACCCTTGTATTAGAAGGTAAACATTGACACTTGGGTGTACATAACAAAGTTAAGAGCAATAAGCGATTGTGAGAAATTGGATAGGACTTTACCAAAGAGATCTTAACAATTACCGACGTCACATAGCGCTTTTAGAGTTTTGCTTTAAGAAGCAATACTAATTAAAATTGGTCCATGAAAATTAGATATGCCTGATTATCAGTGCTTCATAGCCCGCTCACAAACGCATAAAGGGAAAAATTGTCCTTAAACAAACAATCGTTTGCAATCAAAAAGCCAGTGATACTTTTTATAAAAGCTTATCCTGTGGATTCTTCAATACGTTTGTCATGTTTCATATAAATTATACTGGTCAACACGATTTTTGGTGCCAAGTAACAAAACACATTTTTAGCTAATTTGATGGTGCTGATTCCGAAAATGGCCTTAGTTTTTCATGGTTAGCTACCGTTTTTGCTGTACTGAACTTGCTCAGTTTTGGAAAAAAGATCAATTTACGATCTTGGCTGACCACAAAATTTAGTTAATAAAGGTCATAAAACCCATCAATTTTCAGGTAGGTCGAGAAATTTATGTGAGTCACCTGAAATAAACTAGTTTTATAAGAAAAACGTGTTTTTGAATCAAACATTTGTGTTGCAGCAATAAAATTAAAATCCATTTACACCCCACCCCACCGTCAGCACGACTGATGTTAACCTCCAGCGTAGCAACACGTATTTTCTTGTTTTTTCTTTATTTTTTAAAACTCTAAAAATCTAAAAAATATTTTCTGGATTTAAATAACTTGCAAAAAGCTGATAAGCTGTAGAAACCGACTCAACCAAATATTTGCCTTTAGTATCTCTTGTGAGTGTTAACCTCTCTAGACCGTCTTTTCTCGTTATGTGTCGCGAACATTTCAGCTGTCTCCTAAAGTTTTCTTGATGTTTTTTGTTGGCTTTTACAACTGCCTCATTGCTCACACTCTCTTTATTTTTTAAAGGAATGTCCCAGACTCCCTATCGCCTATGTTGACTGACTACATCAGGAAGAGAAAGAAGTGATGGACACGATATTCGACACATTCGATATGGAAAGGGCTCAAACAATATCAGAACCGCGAAAATCGTGCAGGAAAAAACATTTAAGGAGTCTTTGATAAGAGGTAAAAGCTTTGGGAGGTGGGTGTTATGGGATCTTACCTGTAACGACATAATGAACTCTTCCTGATACTATAAATACTGCGCCTCTCAAGAGAGACGGGAGAACGAAGTGGAACGAGTCGAGACGGAACGAGTGTAGACAATAGTAGTTCACTCTAAACCAGACTGACAGTCATACTAACACCTTCAACTTCTTGTATTATTATTCTGTTTAATATATCTTTGTTATTCCTACTCTTGTGTTCGTGTTGTTCTTCCTTGGTCCTAACCTTGGACCATAACCGTGGTGCGAGGATATTGGACCATAACAGTGGCGACGAGGATACTAAAGAAACGAATTCTACGCGGAGAACCTAAAAGAGGATACTGAAGAAACGAAGTTCTACGCTATTTTTGAAAAATCATGTTCTACGCGAATAATGAAAAAAAAGTTCTACTCGAAGAACCTACAAAAAAACTTTTTGCTATCGGTCGTCCGTAACAGAGGCGACGTACGTAGTGAGAAAAAAAAACGGTAAAAGAAAAATTTTCTTTTTGGACACCAACTTTACAGTCGTAACAAAGACACAAGATCTACACAGGAAAATCTTTTTCGCATTAATGCTTAATATATCTTTGTTATTCCTACTCTTGTGTTCGTTTGTTCTTCCTTGGTCCTAACCTTGGACCATAACAGTGGCGACGAGGATATTGGACCATAACAAAAGTACAGTCTCTGGAGAAAGCGGTTGAGCAACAAAGAGGATTTGATTGTGAATTTCATATCCGAATGAAATTCAATGCTTGGAGATGAGATTTGCCAGAACCTAATCAAGTCAATGCCAAAAAGGGTTGAAAAGGTTATTCAAAATAAAGAAGGACCTATAGATTATTAAATATTTCGAACTATATTACCTATTATAAATAAATTATACCTCTATTATTCTTTATTTAAAGCTGTTCGGTTATGTTTCTACTGATTACTAGTTGCAAGAAATAAGTGAGTCACTTTTTTTGCACAGAGTTTTTCCCTAAATCTCATTTATATCCAAACTTATAATTATCAATAGAATATCTTAGGGTGAGTAAACTTTTTTTTACTAGGTGGTCGGGAAGGGGTCTTTATATTAGTAAGATTAAAAATTAGTTTAACCCTAAAAACAATAGGCGAAACATTTTTTAAGTAAAAAAAGAAAATCAGGTGAGTCACTTTTATCGAACAGCACTGTATATATTTAACATGTTCAAGTAACGATAAACACCTCATTTTCCCATAAATTGTGACTCTTCCTCTGTAGCCCTCTACCTAACACACGCCCTGCCACGCCCATTGCAGCGAATCACACTCAGTCCCTTCGTATTCCCCTGGTGAGATGCAAGTTCCGCTCAAGCAGCTTCTTCCCCCGAACCACACGGCTTTGTGGAACTGACTCCCAAGAGGTTGCTTCTGTAATCGCTACAATCTTAACCTGTTCAAATAATGATAAACCGTCATCTTCTCCTCATTTTCCCATGAACAGTGCCTCTTCCTCTGTAACCCTCTAACTTGAGTGGCTCTTGGGCCTTGTACATTTTAAATATTTTATAATGAAAATAATAAAGGGAAGACTCACGTGTGTGCAATTGACCGCCAGCAGCTGACTGGAAAGAGAAGAAAAAATATCTTGAATAATGATTCTGTTACCTTAAGTCCAACAAAGTTTTTTACAAAGAATTAGAATTTTATTTTATTTAAATACCATGTCGTACGATTGTTTGATTTGAATAACAACATATCAATTCCTTAAAGGCCATTTGATGCCAAAATTGAATTTTCTTGGGAGAGTTGATATACTAAAAATATAATACATGTTATTCTTCTTTCACAATTGAATATATGGTAGATGATACTCAGATTTTGTACGTATACATGTTTATATACTCGTTGTATATTTAGGCAGCAATCCTTCTTTTATGCGAGTTTCATTAAAAACGACAGACAAGGTACTACGGTTAAGTTTTTTATTAAATTTTTCTTGTGTACGAACAAGAGCTTTCTTTTCAGGACAAATGGTATGTAGGAACTGTCCAAATGTTTTATTTTTCCGAGCGCTTTCGGCTATACCTTTAGCTATTATCAAGGATGATTTAATTTTTCTGCTTAATTGAGTGTGTGCATTATGTATATGTCTTAGTGTGTAGTTGGGGTGTTTTCATTTCCGAATACGGTTAGCACGTTGTGGCTTTGTTCGTAGTTAATATTGTTACGGGTAGGCTTTTTCTTTTTTATTATTAAATCCTCCATTATTTTTAACCTTTTTTTACTTGTGGAAGCAATTAATATATTTGTGTTTTCTACTAGTATATTTCTAATGGAGTCTGGTAAATTCTTGTGTGTGTTTAAATGGGTTCTAATGGAGCTGTGGTCGGATAGGTGTAACGTAAGACGTCTGGATAAGCATGTGGTTGTGTAACCGTTGTCATTATTTATGAGTCCGGATTCGTTAGGAACGCACTTCCTTAAGGGGCATTTGAACTCATAAATAATGTTCGTTCTTTGCAATTTTGACTTATCAGGCGTGTTGTTATTTTTTAGGATGCGGTTAGCTGTCTTAAATTTTTTATGATAGATAATTAATTTGATTTTTTTTATTTGGGTCGATTGGGGTGGTGTATTTCTTTATAATATGTCTTAGTGAGCATTCATCTTGTTTGTAATTCAAGTGCATTTGGTTTTTGTAATAAATGTGTATGTGATTTTTGACTCTGTGTTCACTTTCATTATTACTTACTTTAGGGGGAAATAGTCTAATTTGTTGGTCTATAAGATAATTAGGGAAGCCGTTGTTGATTTCTCCATTAGAAATATACTAGTAGAAAACAAATATATTAATTGCTTCCACCTGTAAAAAAAGGTTAAAAATAATGGAGGCTTTAATAATAAAAAGAAAAAGCCAACTCTTAACAATATTAATTACGAACAAAGCCACAATGTGCTAACCATATTCGGAAATTAAAATCATCCCTACTACACACTAAGACATACACATGATGCACACACTCAATTAAGCTGAAAAATCAAATCATCCTTGATAATGGCTCACGGTATAGCCGAAAGCGCTCGGAAAAATAAAACGTTTGGACAGTTCTTACACACCCTTTGTCCAGAAAAGAAAGCTCTTGTTCGTACACAAGAAAAATTAAATAAAAAACTTAACCGTAGTACCTTGTCTGTCGTTTTTAATGAAACTTGCATGTTTATATACATGTATACTAGAGGTGGTGATATACCTGTTTTATACCTTGTGCATATTAATTGAAACAAAACAAATAATTCTGTTAGTATTTACTCTTTTTGTATTTTTCCAATGAAACATTACCTAGTCCACATATTAGTACTTCGTATGTCTATTCCACGAAGGTGTTCCTTGTGTTCATATTTATTACAACGTTTCGGCCGTTGTACGCTCCAGCCTTTTTCAGGTGGTTGGAATGTAGAAACAGAACCCTTTATTTCGCTCACTGGGGTAGACTGTTCTAGTTCCACGTGCCATGTCTAATAGACGTTAGTTTTCCACTGCCTTAACCGGGTATGGAACTCAAACTCTAACGCCTTTATCCACTGTGCCATGTGTCCTCAAGGACACATGGCACAGTGGATAAAGGCGTTAGTTAGATCCAGTGACAGAACCCAAAGAGTTTGAGTTCAATACCCGGTTAAGGCAGTGAAGAACTTGCAGAGGGAAATTAACAGGAGATAACTGATAACTGACATCCATTAAACATGGCACGTGGAACTAGAACAGTCTACCCCAGCGAGCGAAATAAAGGTTCAGTTCGACATTCCTACCACCAGAAGAAGACCGGAGCGTACAACGGCCGAAACGTTGTAATAAATATGGCGACAAAGATGAGGACAATGATTGAGATTATAAGGGAGGGTGAAGTGTGTTATGAGGACGAGTAGGTTTACCTTGATAAAGATTATAGTTGTCAGGAAAGCATTCCCTCGGGAGTTTGTTCCACATCGTATCAGTCCTGGCGAAGAAGCTGTCTGAGTGGAACTTGCTTTTTTATCAAAGGAACACAAAAAGAATTGGAATGGCTTGCTACTAAGAACATTACATGGTGGAGGACAATCATTAACATCCGATTTATTGTCACTTGACCCCAAAATTACTCTAGAATAATAATTCTGTACATCTGTAGGATTCCCCACATGTTTGCCAAGGGAATTTTGCTAATCGCTGCTAGGTGGTGTTATATAAATCAGTATAAATCAGTATAAATCAGTATAAATTAATTTAATATAAATATAAACCAAGGTCTTGTTGTCACTTGTTCTCAAATGTTTTCAGTTATTTATTATTGTTGCCGATATTTTGTTCCTTCAAAAATTCATTGCTATTAATAATTTTTAACAAAAAGTATTTCTGATATTTAAAATTTTTTTTACTGTTTCATATTGTTTTGACCCCAGTTTGCGGAGGGTCATCTATTTGACCATAGCTGGGACTCTAACGTGTGCTACCACCCCGGGTCATGGTGGACCTGAGAACACCAGCAATTAAGAGGTAGTTCCACGCTCCTCAAAACCTCCTGATCAGAAGCTTTGCTGTTGGATGTAGTTTATCATCTTACCCAGGATGCTCCACTCAAGGAAGAAGGTGGCTGATTGAGATTATAAGGGAGGGGGAAGAAAAGGTATTATAAGGACGAGTAAGATAGATATCGGTTGACCCTGACAAAGATTATAGTTGTCAGGAAAGCATTCCCTCGGGAGTTTGTTTCACAAGGTAACAGTCCCGGCGAAGAAGCTGTCTGAGTGGAACTTGCTTTTTATCAAAGGAACACAAAAAGAAATGGGATGGTTTGCCACTAAAGACATGACATGTTAGGTGACACTCATTAACATCCGATTTATTGTCACTTGACTCCAAATGTTTTAATTTATCTATTATTTTATCCCGTTTTGGTCCAGTGTATGGCCACTTTAAATACCCTACCTTACAGATGTTATCACTGGTCATAGAACACTAAACATATGAGACAGAGATCAAATCACCAAGTTTTCCTTTCTATGAGAGTGTCCCATTCATAGTACCTGACTTGGAAAATTACGACTAGAACAATAATTTTGACAATGTGTAGGATTACCTCACTCAAGG
>OZ038508.1:87972937-87982937 GCA_964036315.1 Acanthosepion esculentum | reverse complement strand
CTCTTCACAATTTCCTGTCTTTTGTAGCTCTTAATTGTTCATTTTTTTATCTCTCCGAAATCTTGTTCTCCCATTCATTTTACTCAAGCTCATTCTTCTTCTTCTTTGTGATGTGGCCTTTCAGGACGTTAACGATCATGGCTCTCCACAGTTTCCTGTCGTTTGTAGGTTTTAACAAATTTTGTCTTTTTGTTATTTCTCCTGAACCTTGTTCCGACATCCATTGGCTCAAGCTCATTCTATGTGCCGTATCCCTTCTGAACGTAGGCGTTCATGGCTCTCCACAATTTTCTTTTACGTTGCTTTCCTCTTGCCTTTATTGCTGCGTTTATATAGAAAATATTTCTCCCACAGAAATTATTGCCGATTCGAATGTGAAACCGGTAATAATTGAATAACAAAGCTATATACAAAAAACAAAAGACAATGTTTCGTGTGACAAAAACAATGAATACGAAAAAAAGAAAACATTGAATCTAGAGGATGTGCCTGTGTGTATGGAGTTTGTGTTGGAGAGGTCCGTGAGGAAATTAATTGAAAGTGAATTGAACGTTCCTTCCTCGGTGGGGGGGCTTATTTTTACCACGTACGACCTACATCTTATTGTCTAAAAGACGAAGAGTAATGAGAGGATGACAGAGAATATCGATGTCTGTTTATAGGATTAAGGAACGGCCCCTAACAGCAGTTTTTTGTAAAGTCAAGTTGGGTAAACCACCTCTTCAATCTCTCTGGTGAGCATCAGATACTCCAAGCCCTGTTTCCTCATTATGTCCTAGAGATGTCAGCTGTCTCTTTCTGGTGTTTAGATTTGTTTCCATTTTAGATAGATAGATAGATAGATAGATAGATAGATAGATAGATAGATAGATAGATAGATAGATAGATAGATTGGAAAAGGGTGAGATAGATAAATAGATAGATAAATAGAGAGATAGATAGATAGATAGATTGCAAAAGAGTGAGACAGATAGATAGATAGATAGATAGATAAGAAAAGAGATAGATAGATAGATAGGAACAGAGTGAGATAGATAGATAGATAGATAGATAGATAGATAGATAGATAGATAGATAGAGACAGAGTGAGAAAGAAAGAAAGAAAGAAAGAAAGAAAGAAAGATGGAAAGAACGAACGAATGGTAGAAATCGTCAGGTATTTCCTGGAGCGGCCATTTTTCCAACTATCTATTCAGAAACAATTTAAGCTTCAAATCTTCGAGATTTGGAAACCCTTAGGCGAAAATTAATACCATATGTTTTAAACTTTAAAGTATTTTAATTTTTTCGCCAAAATAAAAGTGCTTCTATTTTAAAGTGAATACTTCTGGCGACAAAAAAAAAAGAAAAAAAAAGAAACCAGATTTAAGGAAAAAGAAATGATTTGCATGTCGTAATTACTTAAAAATTCGTACACGTCTTGCCTGGCGCCTTTTAACGTTATTAGCGACAGAGATGTGGCGCCTCTAAATAAAGTTTTAAGGGGGATAAAAAAAAGCCCTCATCGGTACAGACAACTGGACGTTAATAAGCAAACCTTTTAGTCAAATGCAAAAAAGAAAAATTCTCTTCTAACAGTTCTAAGTCTAATAGTTTCTGCATCAGATGCACTGGGAATTGAGGAAATGAGAAATATTTTGCAGAGTAGCCCCACCCGAATTTACAGACTTTCCACATGGGTTTTAAAAGTTCTGGGTTTGTATTTTGCCGATCCCGCTTGTCTGCTACAAATTAGCAAAACAAATGACCATCTGCAAGTCATCATCCACTGTATTGCGCATGCCCAGACTTCAGCTTCCGGTTAAGAGGGTTGAATGAGGCAACACTTCTCTAAGCGGTTAACAAAAATCATATGTCAGGACAGCCTCTATAAATAGAACATATATAGACAGTTTCGATATACAGACTGTCTCTCTCTATAGACTCAAAAGATAGAATATACAGGGGTTGGACAAAATAATTGGAACGGGTGCAAATGCCACTCTTATATTTCAAAGAACTATTATATTAAGAACTTTAACTAAAACTTCGTAATTGCAGGTTATATCTATTGTAAATACGTTTATTTATCTAATTTACTCTCTTTGTCTTATTTATTTTTAGAATTTTAGTAAAATTTAAGCTACATGCGTGACCTCTCCGAGTTCGAAATGGCAGGAACACGATCACTAAGGTTGGTGAACTGCCTGGTTTTTCAAGAGCTACCATATCAAGAGCTATGGCGCAGTTCGAGAAACAAGGCAAAACCTCTAGCAACCGTAGCAAGTTGGGCCAGACTTGCAAACTTACTGACAGGAACCGATGTGCATTTAAACGCAATGTGGCTAAAACTCATCGGACTACTGCGGCCAAAGTGACTGCTCCATAAGGCTGCATATCATGGAAGAGTCGCCGTAAGGAAACCTCTCCTCTCCACTCACAACATTCAGAAGAGGTTGAAGTGGTGCAGAGATCACAATGCCTGGTCTGCAGACCAATGGAAGCAAGTCATATTCTCAGACGAGTCCAGTTTTTCTCTTTTCTCAACTTCAGGGCGAGTTTATGTGTAGAGGCAGCCCAAAGAAATTTACAACCCTGACTGCCTTCTTCTAACAGTGAAGCATGGAGATGGATCAATGATAGTTTGGGCCGCCATATCATGGAAATGTCTTGGTCTAATAGTTGCCCTACATGGTAGAATCAACAGCAAAGATTACCTGAACATTTTGGGAGATCATGTTCATCCGATGGCCCAGGCTTTATTCCCTGATGGTGACTGTATCTTCCAAGACGATAATGCTCCAATACAAACCGCTCGAGTGGTTAAGAATTGGTATGAAGAGCATGAAAGTGAGCTAGAACACATGGTATGGCCTCCCCAATCTCCAGATATCAATATTATTGAATATTTGTGGTGCATTTTTTAGCAACAAGTTAGGAGCGACTATCCTCCACCGTCGTGTCTTAAAGAGCTGGAGAAGGTGTTATTGGAAGAATGACTGAAAATTCTTCTGGATGAAGTCAAGAAGCTGTATGATTCCATTCCTAGACATATTAAAGCTGTATGTGAGGCTAAAGGAGGACCAACTCCATATTAAATAAATTTTCTTTGAATTTATCAAGTGTTTCAATTATTTTGTCCAACGTCTGTATATATTGTATCTATATATAAAATTCTGTGGCTTCCGTTAGTCTGTCCGTCCGTGCATCACGCCTTATAAATAGCCAGACATTGGCTGATCGAAATCAGATTTTGAGATGAGGGGAAAAAGTTAAGGGAGTAAAAAGTACAGTTCGTTTTACTAGAGTGTTTAGCTAAGTACAACAAATGAGAGAGAAAGAGAAAGAGAGAGAGAAAGAAAGAGAGAGATAGATAGAAAGAAAAATACAGAGAGGAGAGGAAGAGAGAAAAAGAGAGAGAAAAAAGAGAGAGACAGAGAAAGAGTGAGAGAGAAAGAGAGAGATAGAGATAAAAAGAAAGAGAGAATGAGAGAGAATGAGAGAGGAATAGAGAGAGGGAGAAAGAGAGAGATCAATATTTCTATCAATAAAACAACCCATTACTGAACCGAAATAAAATTTATTTTTATTTACACACGGACTAATGTCCATCCTTTTTTTTTTAATAATCGCAACATTCCGGTGGTTGTACCCTCCGGCCTTCTTCAGGTGTCTATTGATCCGGGTAACCTTCAGGGAATATCGTACTTCAGCCTTTATTTAATCTCCTGGGGTAGATCGTTCCTATTCCACTGTCCATGATCGTTCACATCCTGAAGTAACAAAGCATCCAGAGAAAGAGAGGGAGAGAGAGAAAGAGAGATAGAAAGAAAGAGAGAAATAGAGAGAGAGAGAAAGAGAGAGAGGGGGAGAGAGAAAGAGAGAGAAAGTAAGAGAGAGAGAGAAAGAGAGAGAGAAAGAGAGAGAGAAAGAGAGACGAAAAATAGAAACAGGGTCATTTTTTTCATCACAATTAATATAAAAAGTAAATAAGAAAAATATAATGTTTTATAATTATTTACTGGTATTAATTGAGACCCCATTGAATTAAAAGTTGAATGTTCCGGGTTAGTACAAATATTTAAGAATTTAAATCCTAATTTTAATGCGAGATCTGAGTGAGACGTTGTTCTTTGGTACTGAGGGAAGGAATGGTGGAAGGCAGAGGTATTAAGGAAATTTCTCGTCTACAAGGGTTACAGAGGAATGTCAGAGATCAAGGGTAAGAGGATTAAGGGGACCCCCCTCGCACCATGTACATCAATGCAGTGTAAACAGATGATGTTGAACTGTGAAGTTTTGTTTAAAAGTGTCTGTGAAAATTTTATGTAGGAAGATGGCCTCCTCAAATTGTAAGAATAGAAAAATATGAAGATGAAAACATTAATTTTAAACCAGAGTAAGAGGAAGATTTTACATTCACCATTAATGGAGATAAACCTTTGTGCTTTATTTGTAATGTGTAAATTTTTATTCATGTCTTGTGGCTGAACTTTATCGTATGTGACTCTAACATAAAACAAGTTTGGCCACCCCTGATATATAGCATTCCGAGCTCATGGGGCGGGAAACATGTTCCACGACCCCGAGTAGATGTCTGAAACGAGATTATTAGCGAACGATTTGGATATGTTTTTTCCCTTACATATACAAATGATGAAGTTTCATTTGAGAATTAGACTCTGTAAAAGATTAATTAACAATTAACCTATTTTCCCCAAAATAAAGGTTAATTAGCAGGCGAAAAAAATGTTCTTGTCTTTTTAATTACTCATTAAGTTATTTTCTATTTTCATAAATCCTGTTCTCTTGTCTTTTCTTTCACACTCAACACCCCTGCGGCTTAGTGGCTTTATTGCCTTGCTTGAGGTGAAAGGATTAAAAGCCTAAAAAAGTCTCACTTTTTCGTTGAAAGGAAACAAATACAGAAGGCAGCAAAGGAAAGCGAGAAGAAAGGACTAACTATAAACTACAAGAAAACAGAAGGCATGGTCATCAGCAAAAAGATGAGCCCAACATGCAAATTACAATTCGGGGATACTAAACTCAAGCAGGTACAAAGATTTAAACATCTGGGAAGTGTTCTAACAGAGGACGGAAAATGTGACACTGAAAACCGAAGAAGTATTGGGATGGCCAAAGATGTCTTCCCAAAGCTAAGCAGAGTATGAAGAAATAGGAAAATTTCGTTAGAAACAAAGGAAAAAGTACAGAACTGTTACGTGATATATGTCCTCCTATATGGCAGTGAATGCTGGACAATCTCCTCAAAGATGAAGAAGAGACTTGAAGCAACAGAAACAAAGAAAAGAGTACTGAACTGTTACATGATATCAGTCCTCCTATATGGCAGTGAATGCTGGACAATCTCCCCACAAATGAAGGAAAGACTTCAAGCAACAGAAAAAAAGAGTACTAAACTGATACGTGATATCTGTCCTCCTATATGGCAGCGAATGCTGGACAATCTCCTCAAAGATTTCAAGAAGAGACTTTCTGTAGACCAACATTCCTCTTCCTTCAATAGAAATGTTGTTCTACAGAAAGATTGAGATATCTAAGATAGGTTCTGGAGACAAAGACTGACTAGCTCGACACAGTGAAACAACTTTCTTAACAGCTGGATTTAATATAATCATTCCACTTCATGTCAGCCGAGAATGAAACCCCATGGAGAGGCCACTCTCATGGGGGTTAGTGTCAACTGACGGGAGGCAGGAAGAGGTTTTTCAGGTGATTGATAGAGAGAAGTTTTCGTATTCTCCATGGCCTTATCTTTGATACCTCAAGTCTTCTCTTCATTTCTCTGTCTTCATTGTCCAGCACACATCGCCATGTAGGAGTTCTGATATTCCATAGCAGTTCAGCATTCTTTTTTGTTCCTAGGATCCACTTGGATTATATACCAACGGATTTATTAGCTATACTATAATATATATATATATATATATATATATATATAGATAAATAGATAGATTAAGATATTTTTTATGCTCATACGTTCTTTTTATAAATGGAAATATTTAAGTAAATGTTCTGCTTATAATAAACAGTATTAACAACATTTACCGGCCTGAATGTTCAAGAAATTTTCATAGAAAATATTCATCCTCCGACAAGAATCGAACCTGTATCCTATACGGAACCGATTGAGCCACAGAAGAGCGTTTTGGTTAGCAAGGTCGATTTTACTGATTTTAAACTACAATTCTCCATGATTTTCTCTCGTACATTCATATCTGATCGATGCGTATCCAAATGTAAACAAATGACGTCACACATTATGAAATGGACAAACTCCTACAATTATTTTAAGACATTTTTTATGTTTATACGTTCTTTTTAAAATAATTCTCGGACTTTGTCCATTTCATAATGTGTGACGACATTTTTTTTTACATTTGGATACGCCTCGAGCAGCTATGAATGACGGAGGACGCATATTTTCTATGAAATTTCTCGGACATTCAGGCCGATAAATGTCGTTAATACTGTTTATTATATAAAAAAAAAACAAACAGAGCATTTACTTAAATATTTGTATCTTTAAAAAGAACATAAACATAAAAAATGTCTTGAAATATTTATCGGACTTTGTCCATTTCATAATATATATATATATATATATATATATATATATATATATATATATATATATATATATATATATATATATAATCCATGAACTATCTACCTATGTTCCACCTAAATTGATCTTCAGGGTTTTCCAATTTTTTCCTCGGATACCAATTTGTTTTGATATACTTGCATATTGTGCTATCCGATTGATTTTTTGACCAAACGATTACAATTATCAGTATACATATATATATATATATATATATATATATATATATATATATATATATATATATATATATATAGTAAAATTCCCAGATCAAAAATAAAAATCTCTTACTATAAAGGTAATTTACGTTAACCAGAAAAAAGGCTTGGACAGAAGCGTCTACCTTTTTAAATTTGGATTTTTTAATGTAACTATGAACAACAGAGACAATTTGATTTCATTTTTGCCTTGAAAAAGTCGGAAGACGAAACGCGTCGGCAAAATCTAAGATTTTTCCAATTGTCATTTTATACCATATATATATATATATATATATATATATATATATATATATATATATATATAATATGGAGAAAACAACTGAAAAGTTGCAAATTAAAAAAAATTGAATGTTTTTTTGTGAATGTATTTATATATATATATATATATATATTTGATATTTCAGATCTGCCCCGATCTTTCATCAGAAATAACTGTATTCAAGTAGCGTCCGTCGCGAGACGCGGACGTCACGTGATGTGGAATGCAACGTTTTAACTTGCAACTTTTCAGTTGTTTTCTCCATATTATATACATATCAAGAAAGTATACGTGGCTTCTCATTATGCTATATATATATATATATATATATATATATATATATATATATATATATATATATATATATATATATATATATATATGTAGGTAGCAATCTTTCTTTTAAACGTGTTGTGTTGAATACGCCAGACAGAAAATTTAATTAATTTTTTAATTAGTTCTTTTCAGTATTCTTACATTTTCCCATTTGGTGAGTGCAAGTCAGTTCAGTTATATGCCATGTGCATGACACACGCTTAGGCGATCATGTTTCTTTCGATACGTGACTGACGAGGCAGATTTTTCTCACAGGTTACCACTTCTTTCTGCGATAGATCAGTTGCCATCCCAGGCTATAGAACCCGATCTTTTCTGCTATTTACCCATAGCTGGGGTGGGGAAAGAGGATTCATACCTTTCGTAAGGGTGTTAGCACGTAAGTGAATGTAATTGATTCGACTGGAATTCGAACTCGGCTCTCTGATTCCTCACTTGTTTTTTGGCACTAAGGTTCACCCTATACAAGGCCCAGGGGCCACACGTGGTAGTCAGATAGTTATGTGCCATGCGTGATACACGCTTAGGTGATACAAGACTGACGACGCAGATTTTTTTATAGAACTGAGTCTGTCCTGCTATTTATCCATAGCTGGGGAGAGAAGAAGAGAATTCATACCTTTCCCAAGGGTATTAGCACGTAAGTGAATGTAATGGATTCGACTAGAATGTCAGCCAGTCAGTTATATGCCATGCGCGATACACGCTTTGGCGATCATGTATCTTTCGACTGACGAGGCAGATTTTTTCCCGCAGTAGGTTGCCATTTCTTTCTGCGTTAGACCAGTTGCCATCCAAGGCTATAGGATCTGGTCTATCCTGCTATTTACCCATAGCTGGGGGAAGAAGATGATGATTCCTGTCTTTCCCAAGGGTATTAGCACGTAAGAGAATGTAATGTATTCGATTGGAATTCGAACTCGGCTCTCCGATTCCTCAATCCGAGCAGCTATTCATTACGTCCTTCCGCGAATGCCAGGATAGCGTCCTTTGCTGTGAGTGGGTGTCAAAGTACCAGTCTTTGTTACGATTTCATTTCCATAATATTTATGCTCGGCGAAATATATTATAAACACTTCATCAACCTTGAATAATAACGCGTTTGTGAGTGAGGATGCGTAAATGACCGGTGTGTGTGTGCGTGTACGTGTGTAGGATCAGTCAAAGCCATTGCTGAATTCTTTCGTATGCAGGAACTTATTTAAATACCAGGACAGAATAACGCTGAAAGAGGAATGCTGGCGTAATGGCTACCGACGCGGAAAACAGAATAACTGTCAAATTAATGATCTCGCTGAATCCAATTTTCTATGCAGTCGGTCCCGGTAACACTCCGTAAGACATTGTCAACGGCTGCATGCCGATAGATGAGGCTGCGGAGAGCTAAGGACTCTCAACAATAATAGGTTACTGCGGAATACCAGACTATTAATGAGCAAATAGTAAAAAAAAAATTATATATATATATATATATATATATATATATATATATATATATATATATAATCTAAAATAGATTAGAACAAAAACACGTGGAAATCGCTACACAAGACTTTCGAGTTTCTGTAACTTTGTGTCTCTTCAGGCGAAAGTTATTGTGTAGTGATTTCAAAATTTTTTTATTATAATCTCTTATATTAAACTAATAATAATAATAATAATAATAATAATAATAATAATATATTGCTTTACTTCGTATTGGGCACTTTTTTAAAAAGCAAATGTTACGAACACCGGAATTTAATTTTACTTCAACTATTCTTTCTATCATATACATATATATATATATATATATATATATATATATATATATATATACACTTTAAATATCGGGAGGTCACTTGAATCCGCTACCTTGGTTTCAACCTTACGATACCCTTAGTCGATTTTTATCAAATGTTTAATAATCTTTGATAATGGCTTATGTAAGCCGAAAGCTTAGATTGGATTTAAAAATATGCATCAATATTGTGATTTTCTTTCTTCGTTTAATGATAATGATATTAAGCTTATCAGACGATATGAAAAGAATTTATATAAAATAAATAGACAAAACGTGTCTATATTATTTAATGAAATATGTATGAATGAAAAAATGCTGCCTAAATACACACAATTTAAATAACATGATCCAGCAACCCACAATACTATCAACACTTGGAATTATAAATGTGGCCTTGTGAATAATGAATGTGTAGCTTACGATGAACTAAAGGATATAACTACTCCGGACCAACTGGAAGAAATTACGCATAGACTCACGGAAATTACAAACAAATCGCTCTCTCTATATATATATATCCATATATATATATATGTCTTCCTGCCTCTCTGTCTCACTCTATCTCTCTATCTCTTTGTTATGAGGACCTACCTTCATGGACAAAATAGACTCGACTTATGATTATATTATGCCTCGCAAGAGGACTGTAGACAGTTGGCGACTCGACTCCGGTTGAGGAGTTAACGGTCAAACTCTCTGCCTCTGAGCAGAGAGGAACCCGGACGAGGTTCCGCCGAAGGGCAGAGCCTCGTTCGGGGTGGTTGACCAACCCGATCCCGTTTATACGGGATCTA
>OZ038508.1:87937937-87967937 GCA_964036315.1 Acanthosepion esculentum | reverse complement strand
AGTGAATCATTCTGACGAAATCAAACTATTTTATCCCCCCTACTAACTCTATCACAATTTGAAAACAATTTATCTAAGCTTACCATAAAATATGCTACAAATACTTTTAAAACAATAAATAACTTCATGCAAAATAAAACAAAATAATAAGCTAACACTTGAAGGAGAAATTTACTCTATCACTAGTAATAATTGCCACAAAAGATACATTGGAGAAACCTCAAGGAATTTCAACAAAATATTATATGAATACAAAACAATACACCCAGTCCATTAGTCGATCATCATGATGAGGCTGGAAATAATTTTGATTTTAAAAATGCTATTTTAATTAAAAGAGAAAGCAATTTACTAAGACGAAAGTATATAGAAAGTGCTTTAATCGCTAGATCAACCACAGTAAATTTAATCTTTCTTAACAGATCGTCTAGTATCATGATGTGGGGAAATTAATAATAAAAATGAAAACGACATGAACAAAAGTATCAAGAAACAAAATGGCGAGAGCACATATCCAGAGGCATCCATAAAATATTGGATTTAAAAATATCACACTTTCTGCCCTCTGTTAAAACGCTTTCAAAATATTTAAACTTTTACCCCCAAAAGGTTAACTTCCAGAATAACAATGTCTCATTGTATTCTCAGCATCTCCCTGTAGATCCACATTCCCGTTACTTCAAATCTCTTTTTCATCTTTGAGGAAATTGTCCAGCATTCACTGCCATATAGGAGGACGGATATCACGTAACAGTTCAGTACTCTTTTCTTTGTTTCTCTTGCTTCAAGTCTCTTCTTCATCTTTGGGGAGATTGTCCAGCATTCACTGCCATATAGGAGGACAGATATCACGTAACAGTTCAGTACCCTTGTCTTTGTTTCTGTTGCTTCAAGTCTCTTCTTCATCTTTGAGGAGATTGTCCAGCATTCATTGCCATATAGGAGGACAGATATCACGTAACATTTCAGTACTCTTTTCCTTGTTTCTAACAGTATTTTCCTGTTTCATAATACTTTGCTCAGCTTTTAGAAGGCATCTTTCGCTGTCCCAACGCTCCTTCGCATTTTAGTCTCGCACTTTCCGAGATAGTTATGCTATTGCACCAAAGCCTCAACTTCCAGAAATACCCTAGTCAACTCTCCATGTTTTTTACGGACCGCATAATTTGTTATTATTGTACTGTTTGTGTCAGCTCGTTAATCGTGTATGACTATTTCCAGTTCATCAAGATGTGGAAAACACTGGCTTTAAAATTCAATAAATCAAAAATCAAACTATCAAAGGTTAAGATTTTGATAATGAACAGATAGATAAATAGATAGATATAATGGGAAGATTTAGATAGATAGATAGATAGATAGATAGATAGATAGATAGATAGAAACAGAATGAGATAGATAGATAGATAGATAGATAGATAGATAGATAGATAGATAGATAGATAGATAGATAGATAGATAGATAGATAGATCCACACAAATAGAATAATACCCAAAATTCAAGACATTTTTATTATGCACTTAATTTTCTGGGGATTGTTTTGCCTTTTTTTATTCTGTCATTTCCTCACGAATGAAGAAAAGACTTGAAGTAACAGCGATATAATTCTACAGAAGGATGCTGAGAATGAACTGAACCTGCGAGTAACAAGGTTATAAGCAAAATGGAAGCAAAATTATACTTTTATACTTAATATCAGAGAGAAGTAGTTGAAATTTCTCAGAAAGAATGAGGAAAGAGGGCTTGGAGAATTTAACACTCACAGGGCATAATGAAGGCAAGCGAAGCACAGAGTAACAGCTAGTAATCTACCGAAGGCTTCTGTGCAGATAGTTAGCAGAGAGGGCACTTATATTTTAAGGAAACAAACGTTGTCTAATGCTATAATAGGGAGGAAGCAGTGAAGGGCTATGACCTGATAGGAAATGACGCGTAAAAGATTAGATATGTTATATTAATTGATCGTTAAGGTTTCAACAATTTTTCTAAAAAATCAATTCACCACAAAATAAGGCGATAACGCCCCTAAGATGCAAGGGGGTGATTGGAAGTGAACGAGGGGGGAAAATGTTTCGAGGGAACAGGAAAGAAGAGATAAATCTCCACATTTGTTCAAAAGATTGGTGAGGAGTGTGAACCGGGCTATGGGAAACATAACTAAAAATAATATTAAAAATAAAATAAATAAATAAAATTAATTTGTTATTAAAATTTCAACGTTTAGGCTGAGAATTTAGATGTATAGAGTTGGAGTAGACTTTTGAAGGAACTGGAAATCCAATCCTAAACAGGAAAGAAAGGATAAAACTCAACTCCTGTTAAAAAAAAAAAAAAAAAAAAAAAAAACCGGAGAGGTGTGTGGACACGACGATAGGTGAACCTATCTTTGTTATATTTTTTTATTTTTTTTTATAATAACAGTGATTAAAAATATTATTAATTATTTACTTACCCTTAATAAAATGACGACAATTAAACAAAAAATGCCTGTCGTCTGATGCATGACTGGATAACAAGATGGGATGCTTTTTAATAAATAAACGAATCGCAGTTAGTATCAGCTTTAAAGCGACGCAAATAGCATTTTTTTCCTGTCTCGTGTACGCTGGCTGGGTTAGAAGAGGTATCGTTCTGTGGTCTCGTTAGAGGTGATAGTTGATGAAAACTGCTGAAAATTTCCGCCGGTTTTACGAAGAAATACTTGATTCCTAATTCGTAGTGATTTATTTTTCTTTTTGTTTTCAGAGACAGAGAAAAATGTACAAAAAAGGAAATTCGTTTTTTTTTCTTCTTCTTCTTTCCTTATTGTTTTTGTTTTGTTTTGTTTTTTTTGTGGGGAGGAGGGCGTGTCAAGAAGCGAAGAGAATAAACGCATGAAAGTGTGTAACAGGTTATTCTGAAATCTTTGTATTTGCTTTTTATTTTGTTTCGTTTTACACCCCCCCTTTTTGGGAACTTATTGCTGTAAGCGGTTGTAGTGAACAAAATGGAAAAAAAGTTAGATAGGGATTAGGAAGAGGCGCGAGCAGGAAAAAAAAGAAGAAAAAATCACGCAGAAGCAGGGAAAATAGGTGGGTGTAGGAAAATAGTCGACAGTTGAGGCTATTAGCTGTTCTCAACCTGTGTCATCCCAGTCAACAGACATACTCACAAAGACGCGTGTATGAGAGGCGCAGGGAAAGGAAGCAGGCATAGATTAGTGTACACAGGCATATATATATATATATATATATATATATATATGTATGTGTGTGTTTTACAATCAGAGCTGTAGGTAGTTTCACTAGGCAAAATGAATCAACAAAAAATGCACCTGATTATAGATACAAGCATACCACTTGCTCTCTCTCTCTCTCTCTCTCTCTCTCTCTCACGCACAAGACATACAAGTCATGCCACTTACTTTCTCCCTGTCTCTGTCTCTCTCTCTCATGCACAAGACTTGCATGCATAGGTAGGGGATGGAAAGAAATATACAGAGAGAGACATACCATCGCGTGGAAAACTATCTCTCTCTCTCTAGTATTTGTTCTCTCCCCCTCTCGCACACTCACTCTCTCCCTCTCTCACACACAGACAAGTACACACATACGAAAATACACACAAACGAAGATACACACGCACACATTTAAAAACAGAACCTGACATACATAGACACACACACAGATAGATAAATAAATAGATAGGGAGAGACTAAGATAATGAATAGACTGAGATAGATAGATAAATAGATAGATATGAACAGACGGAGATAGATAGATAGATAGATAGAGAGATAGATAGTTAGATAGATATGAATATAATGAGATATCTATCTATGTATCTATCTATCTATCTATCTATCTATCTATCTATCTATCTATCACACGATATTCATAACTCTGAATACCTACCTGTCTCTCTATCTACAGATATATATATATATATATATATATATATATATATATATATATATATATATATATATATATATATATATGCAGATATACATATACATACATACATACATACATATATATATATATATATATATATATATATGCAGTGTAACCCGGATATGAGAGACTTGTCGGGACCGGAGAAGAAGTCTCTTATATCCGGGTTTCTCTTATATCAGGGTTTGGTCTATTATATATACATTAACACAGGCTCTAATTTGGGACCAGAGAAAATCTCTCTAATATCCGGGTTTCTCTTATATCCGGGTCTCTTTTATCCGGGTTACACTGATGGTTATTGCCAGGGGATCGGTTCTTCAAGCCTTCAGCTTTGAGTAGGTCTCTCAGGTCGGGGTGAACTGCTATGCTATGTATATATATATATATATGCATTTTTATGTAGATAGATGCATCTAAGGTATTAAAATAACAAAACTTAAACATATTTGTTTTTTTCAAAGTTCCCTGTGAAACTTGAATTCCGGATTCAAAACCTCAATATTTACACTTGCTCCGATTAGCTGATTGTGGTAGAATACCAATACAAGGTAGGAAGACTGTGTGGCGTCATTCTTTCAATAGTAAAGACCTGCGAATCTTAAATGTCAACAGCTGACTCCCAAGCTTTTTATTTGAATTCAAATCCAGGTCAATCACCGTTGGGTAATGCACTGCCCACCCCACAACCAGGCCATGTAACCTTTTCTCTCTCTCTCTCTCTCTCTCTCTCTCTCTCTATATATATATATATATATATATATATATATATATATATATGACTCTCTCTCTTTCCATATATATATATATATATATATATATATATACATACATATATATATATATATATATATATATATATATATATATATATATATATATATATATATATATATATATATATATAAAATATTATACAGAAGTAATTTATACAAAGAATTAAATGGCAATGGTAATGTGATTAATGGCGAAGTCACTTCGCTAACAAGACTTTATGAGACATTAACTTACTATCAGTTCCTTGAATTATAAGATCAATATATTGGAGATGTTGTTAGATGGAAGACACATGCTAAGTACTTTCGACAGTTTCAAATTGTCATCTTCAGCGCGCAATTTTCCTATACATAGGCAAAAACGAAGACGAAATATGTGTAGACCGAAAGATGTTTTTTTTTTAAGTATGCTATTTATTGACAGTTCAATATATGTTTTGGATCGTGCGATACCGCGACGCTAGAGATCTTGTTCAAATCGATCAATGGAGAATTTTGTTTGAATTTGAAAAGTGATTAAGACTTGTTAAAGAAGTGATTTCGACATTAACCACGTTAACATTGCCAATTAATTCTTTTGCATAAATTGATTCTTTATGCTATAATATATAAGCTAAACACACACACACACACACACTATATGTATATATATATATATATATATATATATATATATATATATATTAAGACATTTTTATGTTTATACATTTTTTTTACGGATACAAATATTTAAGTAAATGCTCTGTTTATAATAAACGGTATTAACAACATTTACTGGCCTGAATGTCCGAGAAATTGTCATAGAAATTATTCGTCCTCCGAGAGGAATCGAACCTGTATCCTATACGGAACCGTCATATAGCCTGACGTGCCTTAACCGTTTCGGCCACATAGGAGCGTTCGGTTAGCAAGGTCGATTTTACTGCCTTTAAACTTCAATCTTCCATGAATCTCTCACGTACATTCATATCGGCTCATCGCGTATCAAATCTAAACAAATGACGTCACACATTATGAAATGGACAAAGTCCGACAATTAATTTAAGACATTTTTTATGTTTAACATTCTTTTTATAGATACAAATATTTAAGTAAATGCTCTGTTTATAATAAATAGTATTAACAACATTTGCCGGCCTGAATGTCCGAGAAATTTTCATAGAAAATATTCGTCCTCCGACATTCAGGCCAGTAACAAGTTTCCTTAAAGATGGCTGACAAAATACTGCGATTAACGTATTTTTTCAATGTTTCTTCTGTTCTTTTGTGGACATAAAGTTTATCAAAACTGTACGAATGTTCTATATAGCCAAACACTTTTCAAGAGAAGAACAAAATTCCATAATGGATAACTTTTTCACGTTCTAATGAACCTTCAGCATTTAAAAGCATGATGAAAAATTACGGCAATTGATAGCAACGCACAGCTTTGTATAAATACTTGTAGCCCTGAACAACATATGGTTTTGAAGCACTTGCACCTATGAAGATGATATCGGAAAAAGATCGAAAGTACTTCGGAAATGAAAATAAAATAAATTTAAACAGCTATAGCACATTTCTCTCATCTTTTAACATGAATACATGGAAGATTATTCGTGAGTAGGAACGGATTTTATTAAAAATTAGCAGACATAATGTCTGTAATTTATTCAATCAGACATGTCTAAAAGAGAATTTGCTGCCTAAATACACAAACTTTAATATATATATATATATATATATATATATATATATATATACAGGGTGCCCATAAATTTCGTGTGCACTTTAAAAAAATTATAACTTTATTTGTATTTGCGATAGAAATAATTTGTAAAAAGGATTAGAAAGAAGTAAATCTATATTTTTTAAGGTTTTATTGAAATTTTATTTTTAAGTTTCCACATGTCCTCCATCATTAGCAATACAAAGGGTAATACGATTTTGCAGTTCACGGAAAACATTTGCCAGCTGATTTACAGTAATGCCTGAAATCACATTAGTTATTTTAGCTATACTTAAAACTAGGTACATTAAACTTTATAACATTTTTTACAGATTATTTCTATCGCAAATACAAATAACGTTATAATTTTTTAAAATTTCACACGAAATTTATGGACACTGTATATATGTATATATAGTAGCCTGATGAAAGAAATTTGAGAGATAAAAAAATACAAGAAAAATGATAATTTTGATAATCGGAGTAATAATATTTATTGTATATCAGTCGGCATTTTGAGCACATGATGAGAAAAGATGTTAAATATCGGAATTTTCGGACACGACTGTGTCTTTTATCAATGAGACGAGATATACAAAATGAAGTTGGACTTTTGGTGGGGGTGATTTTTCCCCGCATATGTTATATTACTGATGAAATCTAATATTTTGGGTGTTAAAAAAATGTCCCCCCACCCAGTCCGATTTAATTTCTTATTTATCGTCGCGTAAGGAAACAGATTTATTTTTGTTTTTTTATCTTTCGAATTACGTTCATCAACCTACTATATCTATATATTATAATTAACCACACCGTAAAGATGCCTTCCAAACGCTAAGCCCAGTATGAAGAAAAGGAAAAATCTCGTTCGAAACAAAGAAATGATTACTGAGCTGTCATGTAATATCAGTCCTCCTATATGATTGTGAATGCTGGACAATCTCCTCACAGATGAAGAGGAGATTGAGGCAGCAGAAATGCAGTGCTACAGAAGGATACTGATAATAACATGACCTCAACATGTGAGCAACAACGAAGTTTTAGAGGAATTGCAAACAAAAAAGAAAGAGGTATTTGAAATTTCTAGGGCAGATAATGAGGAAAGAGGGCTTGGAAAATCTGACATACACAGGACAGATTGACGGCAAGAGGGACAGAGGAAAACAACGCGTAACATAGTACAAAGGACAGGGAAGTGTGGAGAGCCATGATCGGCAACATTCTGAAGGGACACAACATATAGAAGAAGAAGAATGAGCTTGAGTAAATGGATGGCAGAACAGGTTTTAGGAGAAATAATAAAAAAACAAAATTTACTAAGAGCTACGAAGGACATGACATCGTGGAGAGCCATAATCGCTTACGTTCGGAAGGGACACCGTACATAGAAGAATAATGAGCTTGAGTAAATGGGTGAGGGAACAAGGTTTAGGAGAGATAGCAAAAAGAGAAAAATTATTAAGCGCTACAAAGGACAGGAAATTGTGGAGAGCCATGATTTCCAACGTCCTGAGGGCCACGGTACATACAATAAGAAGAAGAATGAGCTTGAGTAAATGGATGTCGAAACGATGTTTAGGAGAAATAACAAAAAGACCAAATTTATTAAGAACTACAAATGCCAGGAAACTGTGGAGAGCCATGATCGGCAACATTCTGAAGGGACACAACACATAGAAGAAGAAGAATGAGCTTGAGTAAATGGATGTCAGAACAAGGTTTAGGAGAGATAACAAAAAGACAAAATTTATTAAGAGCTACAAAGGACAGGAAATTGTGGAGAGCCATGACCGGCAACATTCTGAAGGGACACAACACATAGAAGAAGAAGAAGAATGAGCTTGAGTAAATGGGCGGCAGAACAAGGTTTAGGAGAAATAACAAAAAGACAAAATTTATTAAGAGCTACAAAGGACAGGAAATTGTGGAGAGCCATGATCGGCAACATTCTGAAGGGACACAACACATAGAAAAAGTAGAATGAGCTTGAGTAAATGGATGGTGGACCAAGATTTAGGAAAAATAACAAAGATTTATTAAGTGCTACAAAGCAGAGGAAATTGTGGAGAGCCATGATTGACAACAAAATGAAGACGATGAGAAGAATGACCTTCAGGAAGATCGAGTTGAGTAAATGGATGGCGGAAATAGGTTTAGGAGAAATAAAGAAAAGCTAAAAATGTATTAAACATTAAAAACAACAGGAAATTGTGGAGAGCCATGATTGTCAACGTGCTAAAGGGACACGGCACATACAAGAAGAAAACTTACTACTAAATACAGTAACAGTTCTACTAACAAATATTTACAAATTCTTCACTGCAACAAGAATGAATTTTTTTCTCCTGATGATGGCCATACTGGCCGAAACTCTTTGAGGCATCTAGTAAAATAAATAGACAAAAATATGCCTGAAATTTTAATTTTTACATTTTAATAGTTTCTATTTTTCAAGACATGTGTGTGTGTGTGTGCGTCTGTGTGTGTGTGTGTGTGTGTGTGTGCGTGCGTGTGTGTGTGTGTGTGTGTGTGTGTGTGCGTGCGTGCGTGTGTGTGTGTGTGTGTGTGTGTGTCGAAAACAAATTAAGATAAAAGTCTCAGAGAACTTATCTCTCGACTTCAAATTTGGCAAAACTTAATTCGATGGTTAAATAATTCAATTGAATGCATTAACAAAAATATCTAATTTATTTCAAATTTATTAATTCGTAAATAAATTATTCTGTTACGTAATTAATTAAACAACTATTGTAGATGAGTTGGTTTGGTTTGTTTTCTGTTACAGAATTATCAACCTCAATGGGTTATTTAACGCCGACAACAGTTTTAGGATAGATTCGTATGAATAGAATATGTATTCTTTGGTTTAGATTGGTTTGGTTTATTTTGTTTTACGGCATATCAACCTCAATGGGTTATTTAATGCCGACAACATTTTTAGGATAGATTCGTATGAATAGAATATGTATTCTTTGGTTTAGATTGGTTTGGTCTATTTTGTTTTACGGCTTATCAACCTCAATGGGTTTATTTAATGCCGACAACATATTTACGATAGATTTGTATGAATAGAATATGTATTCATTGGTTTAGATTGGTTTGGTTTATTTTATTTTACGGCTTATCAACCTCAACGAGTTATTTGATGTCGACAAGATTTTTATTGCTGGTAATATTTTTTTCCAAAAATGTATTGTTGGTAATATTTTTTGTCAAAAATTTATTTTTGATAATAGTTTTTTCTTCAAAAATTTATTGCTGGTATTAAAACCTATTTTGACACTTTCATAGTATGTTGACCCCAGTTTGTGGGTTAACTATTTACCCATAGGTGAGACACTAACCGGTGCTACCACCCCGGATCAGGATGAACCTGGGAACACCAGCAATTACGTGGTTGTTCGACGCTACTCAAAATCTCCTGATCTGAGGCCTTTCTGTTGGACGTAGTTTATCGTCTTACCCAGGACGCGGATGTAGTTTATCGTCTTACCCAGGACGCGGATGTAGTTTATCGTCATAACCAGGACGATGCAGATAGGTCTGTCTCTTAGCACTAAACACAATTGTATTATCGTAATATTCATAATTACAGGATTTTTTTCTATGGTAGATGAGGGAGCAATCACGAAACTCCGAGTCGACCACTGATAATTATTATGAACTTAAAATTACTTCTGATACAATAATTACTGCTTTAGATAACTACGGGGCAGTTTATTGTGTTACGGCTGGCGCAACACAAAAGAAGATGAAAAGATTACATCTAATAACGAAAAGTGGGTTTTATTTAACAATATAGTTAGGTAATGCTAACAAGTTACTAAGCTTTCCAGAGCCCAGAAAGTAGTTGGCTTAACCGTTAAGCCAACTAGTTTCTGCGCTCTCGCACGCCTTAACGTGTAGCTATATGAGGAACTGGGAGAGGAAATCCTTATACAGTTAAGATTAAGGCGACGATGAGAATTCGGCGCTAGTCAAAGAATCATATTATTTTCTTCTTAGGAAAACTGTCAAGAATCTCTCATAGCAGAGGCCCAAACTAGACTTTGCAGTAATATTCAATGCATGGACAAATGGTAAACTTATAAAAATACAAGGGATTCTACAAGATATAGTGGTGTTATAATTTGTTCTTTTCTTGTATTTTGTGTCTGATTCAGGTTAAAGGTACATTCATTAATCACACACTTAATGTAAGTGTAAAAAGAAATGGTAAGTTCAATCTAAGGGAAACAATAATTGAAACAAAGCAAGTTCAGTCGACCAATGATGACAATTCCAGGACAACGTAACTATAAACAATTTTTTTTTGTTCTATCCTCTGCCAGCCGCTATGATGGAGAAAGCATTACCTCGAACCGTCGCCAGTGAGACACGCTGCAAGAGCCACTCCGTTTCGCGAGGCTCGTTCCTTAAACGAGACGCAATCGTGCCAATCCTCCGAAGGAGCACCATCGAACGAGGGCCAATAACCCCTGAAGTCTCCACTGCCACAGGAGGTATTCACATATATATAAAATAAAAGATAATAATAGTATCAAAGAAAAAGGCTGAAGTATTTACCAATAATCTTTTCTTTTCGAGGACTGTCGGGACATAGATTCTTTTGGTCGAAGTTTTGTTCTTGAATCAAAAGGACCCGAGTCGACCTCAATAGCCGTGGCTGTGGATTCAGGAGGCGAAGATATTTATTGTACGTAAATTGTACAAACACGGCACAAGGCCAAAAAGGTTGGAATGGGGGAAAGGATGGTCATCATCTGTCTTAAAATTAAACTTAGCTACCCACGAAAACTGACCCAAACATACAAACAATATTCCTTTCACCAAAACAACGCATTCTTACTTGCCATTCTTACCTCATCCACCATAATGCCGCGGAGACTCTATGAAATCATAAACCAGTCCCCATATTTACAATTCATTTTCTGTGGGGGGGGGGTATAAAAATAACAATTTAAAAGTCTAAAAACACCAATGAATATTTACATATGAGTACAAAACTATATACAAGAAACTAAACAAAAATTTTGTTAGTAGTAACCCCCTACAGCCCTAACTGTGGCAGAACCATCAGTTAACTGAACGAAAACAACATGGGACTTCAAAAATATAAAACAGGAGGCAACTGGCTGGTTGGTATGAACTCCTGTTTATATATGCTTTTGGACCCTCTAGAACACAGTAGAAGTTTCTAGAGACTTCTAGAAAGTTCCATTCCATTATTATGAAATCGAAAGGGTATGATGAATGGGGGCTTTTCGTATGGTAAAAAGGGCATCTAGTAGCTACAGATTTAAGTCATCATTTTAAGTTAGATTTTGTATTTTATAGTATAAGCGTAAAGAAGTGGGATAAAATGGGGCCCCGTAACAATTGCCAGAAGTTTTGTTCATCTTCACAAACGTTGAATTATATAATTTTGAACCTTTCTGGAATACATACTGCATCAGAACACGTCTTTGCTATATCAGTTTTTTTGGAGTTCCTGATTCATTGTACATTTTTTTCTCCAGTTTATCAACGCGGTGGAAAAAATTGAAGGAGACAATATGGACGTCTGTAAAGCGGTCCCCTGATACAAGATGGAGTGCTCCGTACGATGGTGTTAACATTGTAAAAACGATAGCATATCTATAATTATTAGAGCTTATGGCAAGTGATATTTGAGTACCAGTCGACACAAAAAACGACGCTGTGGCGGACTTCCACCACATTTATTTGATTTTGATTAGGAAGCCAAACTGATGTAAAGAAAGGACAAGGCAAAAGTATCATTATATATAAAAATTGTATTCAACAAAATATACAAACAAGAACGCGAAAGAAAAGCATGCATTGAGTAAAACAAGAGTTGTCTCTCTTTAACTATTAATTGTTCTAAAGTTCACTGAAAGAAATAAGGTTGTAATTGTTTCTGGTAATAAATGTTTTCAACAGTTTTGCTGTATAAGAGAAAAGATTATGTGAGTATAGGGAATATTCAGTATTTGAGTGGTGGTGTGAGTGAGAAGATTGGTGCATGGTTTCAACCGTCGTGGGTTCCTGTTGCAGTTGAAAGGTCTACTCTTTTCCTTGCTTTTATAGGTGATCATGGGATCGGAAGTGCTGCGCGGGAAGAATCACTTTTCACGTGCAGATAATCCGATTGGTCGAAACTGACCAATTAGTGAATGAGCTTTGGGGAGATTTCTGGGAGCCGATTCTCCCAAAAGTGTACAAAATCTACTATACGATTTCAAAATTGTCGCATAAGTGAGTAGCGTTGATTTCTATCCAATTATTGATTGTTATTGAAATTTGAATTTGTGTAGGTATGTATGTGTGTGTGTGTGTGTGTGTGATGATCGCTATAACGCCATCTGCTTGTGCACAACATGCAACCTTTCAACTTTCTAACTATACTGCCGTTTTGGGACGACCTCCTGACCTTCCATCCACCCTAGAATCAACTTCAGTGAAGCACTAGCTAACATAAAAATGTCTTAAAATAATTGTCGGACTTTGTACATTTCATAATACATGTATGTATGTATATATATATATATATATATATTTTTGTCATCCAAAGACAGACTGTTTCGCAGCTCATCAGTGTGTCTAGACGTCCGTTTGCCTCTAGCTAGGATCGAAACCCGACTGAATTGGCGTCAGTCGGAACTTCTACCACTAAGCCGTCGGCTCACGGCAGGGTTGAAGGTGGATTTTGGCGTGTTTATTTTTAGATTTAGATAAACACAGAGTGACTGACAGTGATGTAATTGATTTGGGGATTTAGGGATAATTTTATAGTAATTCATCGAGCTTAGAATCCTTAACAGAATGCAGAAAGCACTGGACAGCCGTTTCGTCCTATATTTGGGACTCATCAACTTGTATACTTGGATAGGTATCGGTGAACGGAACTGAGTGAGTAGCGGCGCTATATCGAGTCTAGTTTATGTCGTCTCCGTCAACGAGTCCCGTGGTACAGTTGGTATGACGTTCGCGGTGTATCTGAGCGATCCGCGTTCGATTCTCAGTAGTGGATGTGTCCTGCCGATGAGTCCCAGATATAGGACGAAATGGCCGTCCAGTGCTTTCTGCATTCTGTTGAGGATTCTAAGCTCGACGAATTACTCTAGAATATTTACGAGAGTCATTCAATAAGTAAGTTGACTTTTTTGGTATAAGGACTTCTAATACAGATAGAAGCTTACTCATTTTTATTTGTTTTGTTTTACTTCTTTTTCACATGGATTTAATTTCTTTTGCAGATGAAAAAAAAACTTTGAGAGTTTTGGCGATTAACAAAGATGGCCGACCAAGAAGCATGCTCCAGGATTGAACAGTGGTCAGTTATCAAGGTTATGGTTGCTGAAGGGTGCAAACCAGTTGAAATTCATAGGAGAATGCCAACTGTGTATGGTGTCACATGTTTCAGAAAAAAAATGTCTAAAAGTGGGCTAAATTGTTTAAAGAAGGACGGAGCATTGTTGAGGATGAAGACAGGCCTGGGAGGCCTACAGAAGTGAGGTCTCCTGAGGTGATCGAATCAGTCAATGACCTCATTCAGTCTGACAGTGGATGACATTGCAAGGATTTTGAGCTAATCTGTTGGGACAAACAGAGGGGTCATCAGTCAGAAGGAGTCATCTTGCATCATGACAACGCAAGGCCTCACACACCAGCCCAAACGGTACAGACCATCAACGAGCTGGGCTGGGAACTGCTCACTCATCCCACTTACAGCCCAGACCGTGCCCCTTCAGACTTTCACCTGTTTGGTCCCTTGAAAGCGTTCACGAGAGGCTCGCAGCTTAAAAGTGACGATGAAGTCAAAAGTGTTGTGAGCGACTGGCTGATACGTCAGTCCAAAGATTTTTACGCTGAGAGAATACGGAAGCTTGTGCACAGATGGAAAAGTTTGTGACAGTGCTGGGAGACTACGTTGAAAAAAGATAGAAAGTAAGCTTCTATCTGTATTAGAAGTCCTTATACCGAAAAATTCACTTTATTTATTGAATAACCCTTGTACATATATATATATATATATTAATCGGTATCATGCCATGCAAAACAGAAAACCACTAAGATACTAGGCGTTACTGGCTATGAAAGAATTAGGAACAGAGACATTAATTATCAGGAGGGAGAGAAAAGCGAAATCATGTGAACAGTAGATAGCGATTGACATTGTATTTAAATGTTTGCATATTAATGCTGTTTGCAACAATCTGTTATGAATGAACGGTATTATTCTCTGTAAATATTCAGTTGTAAAAGGCGAGGGAATTGGGTATTGGCGTTGGTCAACAGAGAAGAGGGCGTCGTAAAATAGATTGGCTGGACAGGAAACGAAAGATCTCTAAATGTCAGTGAAGAAATGGTTGTTACATTGAAGGCAGTACTGGAAAGGTTGAATAGAAAATAGAAAGATCGATTTACAAGATCGAGTCAGTTACATGAGCAATTTAGGTTTCTCTTGGATATTGAAAGCCTCATAGACGTCTACGAAGACACGGTAGAAAGATCTAACCAACGCCTCAAGGTCACATGACACAGTGGATAAAGGCGTTGGTTAGATCCAGTGACAGGACCCCAAGAGTGTGAGTTCAATACCCGGTTAAGGCAGTGGAGAACTTTCAGAGGGGAATTAACAGGAGATAACTGATAACTGACATCCATTAAACATGACACATGGAATTAAAACAGTCTACCTTAGTGAGCGAAATAAAGGGTTCAGTTCGACATTTCAACCACATGAAGAAGGCCAGAGCGTACAACGGCCGAAACGTTGTAATAGATATGGCGACAAAGATGAGGACAATAGTCCGAGTAATGTAAATAATGTACATAAGGCCTCATCTCAGAAACATAGACAGATACTGAAAGGCCGAAACGTTGTAATAAATATGGCTACAAAGATGAGGACAATAGTCCGAATAATGTAAATAGTGTACATAATACCTCATCTCAGAAATATAGACAGATACTAGACATCTTTCATTAAATACAGCAGATAAGGGAATGTTTTTATGCTAAGAATTTCTTTTCTCATACCTCTCACTTTTAGTGTTTCTATGCGGGATCCAGATGATAATATTTGTTTTTACTAATGTTCACCTAATACAGGGACCAAGAGCCACTCAATGTAGAAAGTTACTGTGAAACGTAGGAAAGAACACATTTTAAACGTTCTGTGTATGACGATAAACTACATCCGCCGTGTCCCTTGAAAGACGATAAACTACATCCAGCAGCAAGGTCTCTAATCAGGAGGTTTTGAGGAGCATGTAACCACCACTTAATTGCTGATTCTCCCAGGTTCGCTCTGACCAGAGGTGGTATAACCTGTTAAGATCCCAGCTATGGGCAAATAGTTAACCCCGAAACTGAGGTCAAAACACTAAAAAATAAATTTTTGAAGAAAAAATTATTACCAGCATTACATTTTTTGAAAAAAAATTAACAGCAATCCATTTTTGAAGAAAACAAACACCAGCAATAAAAAATCTTATCGGCTTTAAATAACTATTGAGAGGTTTCCCCTTTTTACACAAATGGACTCACCCAAGGTATACATATACTACTACCAGTGAATACCCGGACAGTGAGTACGTCAAGTGAAGTATAAGTAGTAGTAGTAGAACGTTGAGTCGGTCGGTAGAATAACGTAGCGGCAAGAGTCATAGTAACAAGCACGTAGACTCAGTAAGAAGTCATACAGCGATACGTCAATATCAAAGACTTTATATATATATATTTGTCTACTAACCCCGCATTCCTGGAACTACTAACCTGTATTACCAGTTTGCATTATTACGTTAATACATTTATTTCCTATATTCATTCTTGGCGTTTGTTATTATTTGATACTGGATTTCATCTCGGAATCCATAACAACTTGGCGACGAGGAATTCCACTTCACACGGAAAGGGAAAAAAACAATTCTCCCTCGTTGTCCACAACAACTTGGCAACGAGGAATCGAACTCATACGAGAAAGAAAAAAGAAAAATTCTCCCTTGCCGACCACAACAACTTGGTGACGAGTAAATAATTCTCTCTTCTCACAACAACAGCTTGGGCGACAAGAATTTGCACTTCTCGGAGACTCAAAAGAAAAAAAATTGCCGTTTTTTGCCAATATTCACAACAACTTGGCGACAAAGATTTACGAGGATTAAAATACGGAACATCGACTTTTTCGTAAGACTCTTATCATGGAGGATTTTAAAAGTATTTTAGTAGAACTTGTAAAATACCAAAATGAACAGCAATTACAATTCCAAGAAAGAGAAGTGGCAAAAGCAATTACTACAAACGCAGAAGCAAAATGAAGAAAGACAAATGCAACTCCAGGAACTAATATTAAAGGTAGCGAGTAACAAACAACAAAATATAAAAAATGAGGCGACCTTTTCCCAAGACGCAGTGTGGAATACGATAGAAACATTCAATTACTCCCTAGAAGAAGATAAACATTTCTGGGACTACTTCAGACGTTATGAAGACATCTACAACATCGATTGTCAAAACTGGACAGAAGCAAAGACGCTACGTCTGTTACTCAGAAAATTAGGAACTGAAGAATACACAAAATTTGTGGATTACATCTTGCCAAAAAAGACAAATGAGTTAACGTTTGACGAAGCAGTTACATGCCTTACAGAGCTTTTCAGTCAAAAGACGTGACTATTTCACAAAAGGTGGAAATGTCTTAACCTTGTAAAGGACGAAAAGGAGGACTACTCCACGTTTGCGGCAATCGTGAACAAACATTGTGACGACTTCAAGTTGGCAGAATTAACTCCGGACAATTTCAAGTGTCTTATTTTTGTACAAGGGTTAGTCTCAGCTAAGCATAGTGAAATGCGCAAAAGAATACTTTCAAAACTGCAAAATGGATTAACACTACAAAAATTACCAGAAGACTGCCACAAATGCCTAAGTATAAAGAAAGACTCGAAGGATATCGAGGAGTCAGGAGTAGCACATATACGTAAGTTGAACAAAAGTTTACGTTTTTCACCCTCCCCGGAAAGAAAACAAAAATTCTATAATAATGGAAAAAGTACAACGTATAGGACAAATTATGACAAATATCAAAGCAAATATAAGGTCCCCCCCATCTGCATGTTATCGATGTGGAGGACTACACTGGAATAAGGATTGTTGTTTTAAATATAAAAAAATGTCTAGATTGTGGAAAAAATGGGTCACAAGGCATCCCAATGTAGGAACAGAAAATTTACTAGTAAGATAAGAGCTACTAGAATGCACGACGAAGACAATATTAACATAAGAAAATACGTGGAACTTGAAATTTTAAATAAAAAGATAAAATTACAACTAGACACAGGTTCAGATCTAACGACAATTAACCTACAGACATGAAGAAAGCATAATAGACCGACCATGATACATACACAGAAAATTGCTAAGTCAGTTACAGGGAAGCGTATAAAATTCGAAGGAGAAGTGATCTTAAATGTGAAATTCCACGGAAAAACAAAAAAACTCAAGATATTCGTAATGAAAGATACAGAAAATCTGGTGGGCACAGACTGGATACAAAAGTTCGACGTATGGGATTTACCTAACAGTTCTTTTTGGATAAAGTTAAAGTGCGAACCATCAGAAGCTATAAAGTTAAAGTGCGAATTGCATAATCAGTTCCCAGAAGTATTTGCGAGCGGTTTGGGACGAGGTAACAAGTTTGCCGCTAGAACTGAATTAAAAGAAAATGTCCAACCAGCAGTAAAAAAGAAGCAAAACATGACGTTTGCCCGCAGAATACGGTCTGTGTTTGATAAGTTATTGCCGAACAAGAACAAAAACCGGCATACACCTTTAGTACTCAAGAGATCATTCGAACCTGGTACAATAATTAACAGACTAGGAAATGTGATGTACACAGTACAAGGCGAAAAGTCTACCCACAGAAGACATATTGACCAAATACAAAATGAGATTCAAAGACCTCAGGAAGACACAGAAATTAGAAGGTCAAACGGAAGAGAAAATCTACCGAACCTCTGATTATCGACCATAAGAGAAAAAATACTAACTCCCCCCAAAAGGGATTTAAGGAGTAAGTATTGAGGGGACCTCCCCTTTTTACACAAATGGACTCACCTAAGGTATACATATACTACTACCACTGAATACCTGAGTGAGTAATAGTACGTTAAGTCAAGTCGGACAGTAGTAGTAATAGAACGTTGAGTCGGTCGAGTAGTAATAGTATAACGTAGCAGCAAGAGTCACAGTAACAAGCACGTAGTCTCAGTAAGAAGTCATACAGCGATACGTCGATACCAAAGACTATCTATTTTCCTACTAACCCGCATTCCTGGAACTACTAACCTGTATTACCAGTTTGTATTATTACGTTAATACATTTATTTCCTATATTCATTCTTGGCGTTTGTTATTATTTGATACCGGATTTCATCCCGGAATCCACAACAGATAACAACATAGATATACACCTATTCTGTAAAAGTTGTAAGGTTCTCGAAAAAGGAACAGAAGTTACGGTCATTTACCTAATTTACTTAAATTATTAATGTGTCAAATTATTAGTAAGGAAGATTTTATATCATACAATGTTCACTTTCCTATGTTGAAGTCAGCCATTAGTTACAATGAACTTTCACCGGCGTCTAGTCTGTTTAAAATTTCCATTTTTTGCGATAACTCCAGAGTTGTTCTTTTTCTCTTATTTCCATCATCTTTTACACCAATACAAGCCAGTAGGGTAAAATAAGCATGAGCAAAGTAAATTTCCTGAAAAACAGAAATTTCAAATCAGTTACATATCACCCAAGAAGTTCAAATATACACATCAAAATCATGTCCGAATATGCGAGATTCCGGATATGCGGGATTCCGGATATGAGGGATTCCGAATATAAGAGATTCCGGATATGCGAGATTTCGGATATAAGGGATTCCGGGTATGAGGGATTCTACTGTATTACAATAACTTGTATTGCAAATAGACTGTTAATAACTCGTTATAAAATACACTGTGTAAAGAATTATTAACGAGGTGATAATTTTCCCTTTTGTCCAAAAAGTACAGGTGTGAATATAACGAAAATTTCAAGGAATAATGTCAACAGTTATATGCGCGTGTTGTGTAAAAACTGCAAAGTTCTGCGCAAGTGTAGATAAACTGCGGCCATTTGCATGAGTAACACAATACTTCAATGTTCAAAATTATTAACGAATGACTTCATAATCTCGCAATTATGGGTCGCAATTGGGACTTAATCTCCTCTGAGAAGTCTGTCATAAGATCTGAACTTGCAAAAGGTAAATCAACATTAGAAATATCCAAAATGATTGGAAGATATCTTCAAACTGAAAAGGTTTGTTGCAGCTCCTATTAAGGTACGTAAGAAGGCCGATATGTATCACTCGAATGCTGATTCCCAAGGTTCTCTGTCGCGAATTAAACGTGAAACTGTAAATAACCCAGGCCTGACCAGCAGAGAACTTTTCAGGCGCATTGGAGAAACAACTGTGTCCAGAATTACTTGATGTTGTCGTCTGAAATAGGTCGGGAAATCATTGAAATCGGTGACAACGCTGCCATTGACAAAAAGGACACGTACAAGAGCGTCTGAAATATGCAGAAGATAACATGAAGGCCGACTTTTCGGAGGTTTCGTTCAGGGATTAATCTCGTGTTACCATTGATGGCCCTTACAAAGGTTGTATCGTAAACAGACAACACTTGAGACGCCAACAAGGAAGAGGGGTTATCCTGATTTGGGCTGGTATTATTAAAGATATCATGGGTGGTCCGTGGAAAGTACCTGACGGTATTAAAATGACTGCAGATTCCTATATAGCCTTCCTGAAAGAGCACCTTGAACCTTGGTTAAAAAAGCAAACGATCATGTTCAGGTGAACTGTCATATTTATGCAAGATAATGTTCCCTCAGCGTATAAAACTTCGGAGTACCTTCAACAGATAGGGCTCTGTGAACCTCGGGCAATTCTCCAGACTTAAACCCAATCGAAAAATTGTGGGGAATTTTGAAGTTTATAAGAATGGACGCCAATTTAGAAGCAAGGAGGACTTGTGATAGGCAATAATGAATGTGTCATATGGAATTACATCAGTGGAGATGAAGTTCCATGGATCAGTGCTTTATCCATGTCATTTCATGAAGAGAATCACATATCCCTTTTTAACCAGCTACACTATTATTTTGTTAACTTTATGATGTGAGACCAATACTTCCCTACATCATGGACTCTCCCAGTACTATATTATTATGCGAATCATGGGAGTAGCACCAGTAATGCGCAGCCGCGTACGATACCAATATCGGACACCACTGGATAGTAAGCTCTGCTTACACTATTCTTTGTAACTTTTCTGTTTAATATATCTTTCTTACCTCTAACCCGTGTTCCGTGTTTTCCTTCCGTGGCCCCTACTTCGGGTCCACATCAGTGGCGACAGAGGATTCGAGACACGCACCCACACCGAAACCCCAAATCCCCAGTCCCACATCATTGGCGACAGAGGACGCGATTAACCCCACTGGTTCCCACATCAGTGTTGAACTAGAATTTGAGCTGGCATTACTACATCAGCGAACGAAATGCAATAAACGAGCAACCAAGTATCGAGAACGACTGCTTACAAAAAACCCACCTTGTGCACAAAACAACATAACATTCTGGGAAGTAGGCAACATCAAACAGAGAATTGGCGAACTGGTCTATATTGTCCAGGGACCGAAAAATACCCACAAACGCCATATGAACCAGCTTAGGAAATGCCGTTTGAAGGAATCTGAGGAATCACCACAAAACATCTGCGAAGAGCCGATCGACGTAATATTCGAACATTTCGATCTTGACACGCCTCAAGTCTCTCCGGAAATACGATGGTCGGGGAGAAAGAGAAAATTTACTCAACCACTCAACGTAAATCCCAAGAGGAAGAGGTATTAAAAGTTTTACTTTTTTTTTCCTTCAAGAAAAAAAAAGAGAGAGATAAAAAGAAGAAAACTCTTGGAAGGGTGGGTGTTGTGAGACCAATACTTCTCTACGTCATGGACTCTGCTAGTACTATCTTATTATGTGAATCATGGGAGTAGCACCAGTAATGCGCAGCCGCGTACGATACCAATATCGGACATCACTGGATAGTAAGCTCTGCTTACACTATTCTTTGTAACTTTTTTGTTTAATATATCTTTCTTACCTCTAACCCGTGTTCCGTGTTTTCCTTCCGTGGCCCCTACTTCGGGTCCACATCACTTTATAAACTTGTTGATTTCTATTCTTGTATGTATCTATAACAATCTGTGAATGAAACAATTAAAAGCGTCATAATCTTGTTGACATGAGTTTTAATTACATCTCACGAATAATTTGGAACAGTTATAATTTAAACAAATTAGGTAAATGTCCGTACAGTGGCGTAGCTAGAGTAAACGTCACCCGGGGCGGTCCGCTCAAATGTCACCCCAATGACCCCGATTCACCCTATGCTGAATGGTTAGCTGCAGCTAAATGTTCATACATGCTCTACCTCTACTTTACTCTACTGACTGGTACGTTACTGTTTACATGTATGATCCAAGACAAAATCCAATACCACAAAATAATCAGTTCAAATCAAAAAACTTTTAAAATGCAACCGTTCACTTTCAGAACAACTAAATACAAAACACGGCAATACACAAAAGAATGACATCCGATACTATGGTCTTAGAGTGAATGTTTTCTTGTTTTCATTATGGCAAACTGGTCAATGGCATCGACAAAATCTGTTTGTCTTGTAAGCGCGTTTTCAATGGACAGCACAGCCAGATCCGACAGTCTCGACTGGCTCATGGTTGACCGGAGGTAATTTCTTATAAGTTTCATTTTGGAGAAACTTCTTTCATACGATACCACAGAAAGACATATTGTCAGAAAGAATCTTAGAGTCAGCGTAAGATATGGCAAGGACTCAACAAAGTCCCACTTGATGATAAACTGCAGTAACTGCAGTACAGTCCAGTGCTTGGCTTCCTCCTATTCAAAAAGTATATCGCCCACTCAATGGAAAATTGTATCTCAGCGAATTGATACACAGGCAAGACTGAAATTGTTGCACTTTTGGCTTCGTATTTCGCTTTGTTGTTATTAATGACGCAGAGTTAAAACACCATATCACCCGATAAAATGTTACAACAATGTCTCTTGTTAGTAACCAAGATTGTAGCAACTGAAACACATGAAAGCTGAAAACATTGCTATTTTTCCTACTCACAAATTTCCCGACAAATTATTAGAAAATTTCTGACGGAGGGACAAAACTGGGGTGTCATAAATTATTTCTGGGGGGTCATATGCCCGCCTGCGAAACCCTGTGTCTCCACCACTGTTTTCAGACTATTTTTGGCACCTTAGCCTGGTTGAAAAATTTTGTTGGGGGTGACATTGTGTCACCCCCTCCTGTGCTGTCACCCGGGGCGGTCCGTCCCCCTCGCCCCCCTTTAGCTACGCCACTGTGTCCGTAGTTCCTGTGTCTTTCTGTTGAACTTTACCCTTTTTACAAGGGTAACAGTTACCATCATTCTGTGAAAAGTTCGTTAAATTCCAACTTGTAGTTCTTGGACAAAAGGGAAAATTGCCACCCCGCTAATAATTCGTTACACAGTATATATATATATATATATATATATATATATATATATATATATATATATATATATATATATATATATATATGTTGAAACTTGACTAATGCATGGAATAATAATGCAACACAAAATGTACGTAGAACAAAATGTATTGAAACAAGAAAGTGTACACAATATTTACATATAGTCTTTTGTATATTCCTGGGAAGACCGTTCCTGGAGAATGTGTTGACTGAGTCGCAGTCGGGCAGAGTCTCTAGCTGGATCTCGTGATTCGTTCCCTCTCTTCCCGGTACCAACCATATTTATATGGTCGGTACTCCACCATGCAAATTAGGTAGATCCTACCACAACAATATATATATATGTATGTGTGAGAACAATTTTTGGAAAATATATCTGTTGCCATCATCCCTTGAAAATTTCGTTAAATTCCAACGTGTAATTCTTGGATAAAGTGGAAAATTGTCACCTGTTTAATAATTCGTTACACCGTGTGTGTATATATGGAGATATGATATGTCAGAACAATGTTAGGAATATATATATATATATATATATATATATATATATATATATATATGTACATTTCATTGAAAACGACAGACAAGGTGCTTTTATTTTGTTTTTTATACAATTTCTCATGCGATCTAATATTTTTTTCTTTTCAGATGATAAATTATATCAAATCTGTCCGAATATTCTTTTTTATCCGAGCGCTTTCGGCTATACATTTAGCCATTTTCAAGGATTAAATATTTTAACTGTTAAATAAGAAATAGTTTGTTGTATGTATGTTTTATAAAATGTTTTCATTTTTCAAAACACGGTCAAGATATTATGTCCATGTTCAAAGTTAATATTATTAAATCTTGTTTTTTTGTTTTTATTAATAAGGCTTCCATTATTTTTAGCCTTTTTTTGCATGTGGGTGATGCTATTATATTAGTGTTGTCAACAAGTATGTTACGAATAGGTTCTAGTAGGTCTCCATGAATATTTAAATGAGATCTAATTCAGCTATGATCAGAAAGTTGTAGAGTGAGTCTGCGTGTCAAACGTGTTGTAGTGCGGCCTATATAAATATCGCATTAGTCAAACGAAGTCCTAAAGGACACAACGTTTCAGATGAAAAGGTTTCCACTTTGTCATAGATTTTCCGAAAATTCACTTCCAGAAACGCTACAAAATTTTTTTGTGATCCAACGATTTGGCTTACGGTCACGTCTCGTTGATCTCCGAAGTTAAGCTACGTCAAGCTTGGTCATTACCGAGATGTGTGACCGCTTGGGTAATACCAGGTGCTGTAAGCTTGGATGTGCGGGTGGTGTAACAGATAATGACTCGAGATTGTTAAGCGGAAAGCAGAGTTCCAATTCCAGTTGGGTTCGTTATATTCACTTACTCGCAAATACCCTTGGGAAATTTATGAGTCCGTTTATTCCCCCCCCCCCCAGATATGGGTTAATTAATAACACTTGTTTCATTAAAACAATTATTATCTTTAAAAATGAAATAAGATTTGCATACAAAATATTTAGATTTCGGCATTAAATAACCCATAGAGGTGTTGATATGCCGCTAAACAAAGACAAGCAACCAAACCAATCAAAATATTTAGATTTCGGCATTAAATAACCCATAGATGTGTTGATATGCCGCTAAACAAAGACAACCAACCAAACCAATCAAAATATATAGATTTCAGCATTAAATAACCCATAGAGGTGTTGATATGCCGCTAAACAAAGACAACCAACCAAAACAATCAAAATATTTAGATTTTGGCATTAAATAGCCCATAGAGGTGTTGTTATGTCGCTAAAGAACAAAACAAAACAACAAAAAAAACACCGAACAAACCAACCTAAACGTTTTTCGTAGATTATTTTAAAAGAGTCTGACATGACAACTATTTAATAATTTTAAAATTGTTTCGTGTCACTCTTTAGATAATATTTACTTACTGAGTTAATCAGGGCATGTCAAAAATGTATCTGAACTGGAACCCCAGTAACTGGTGTTGTTGGTCAATAGACAAGGATTATCACCAAGTCCGTTTCTAAATGAAAATTGCAGAGAGATATAAACACATGACGAGGGAGTGTCTTGCCAACAAATAATGTTGGGCAAACGAAACTAAGAAGTCACTCAATGCCGCTTGTTCGATCCTCATTGAATAACACACGTGACAATCCTCCAGAATGAATAAAATGATAGAATTAGTGGAAGGAAAACGTAGTTATGCCAGGAAGAAACGAAAAATCACCGACGTATCAATTATAAGAGCGATATTTATTTGTAATATTTTAAAATGTGGCACAAGGCCAAAATGAGGAATAGGGAAAAGGAGAGTCATGTTCTGTCTTAAATTTAAACTTAGCTAGCGATAAACACTGAACCGAACATAACACAATATTCCTTACAACAAAACAACCCATTTTTATTTACAATACAATAGGACATGTATAGTACCATTATAGGACATTTATAGGACCATTAGAGGACATTTATAGGACAATGTATATATAGGACCATTTATGGGATAATTACAGGAACATTTCTAGAACAATGTATAGGACATTTATAGGACACTTCTAGGACCATTTATAGGGCAATTTATAGGAGACATTGCTTTTGAAGAAATAAAAATCATAAAAACTCATTTCGGAAAAAAAGACGCTGTCCATGAAACAAGAAAAATGGTTAAAAAAAATGCCCTATAAATGTCCTATGATCCTATAAATACATTGATAGGATCATTTATAAGATCATTTATAGGACCTTTATAGGATCATTTATAGGACCATTTATAAGACATTTTTTGTTTGTTAACCATTTTTGTTGCTTCATGTATAGCGTCTTTTTTTAAGAAAATGTAATACCTCATTGTCTCTATGAAAATCCTAACTAGTTCCCAATGTACAATTCTTTGCCTGTGGGGAGTGGGGAATAAAACAACAATTTAAAATGTAGCCCCTAATGTGTATTTACAATATGAAAACAAAACTATTTACAAGAAATCAAATAAAATAATGTTAGTAATACCCCCTCAAATTCTTAAATGTGGCAGAAATATCAGTTAACTGGATGAAATCAATGTGGGACTTTAATTATATAAAACATTCATTCATCCCAAACACTCACGCAAACACACACTCATTCACAACAAAAGGTGCCCCACATCCACCAGAGAATTGACATCATTGACCACCTAATGAGGCGGGAGATAGGGAATTAAACTAAAAAAAATAGTGGCGGGGACAGAAATGAAAGAGGTCAATCATGAGAGCCCACCTGAGTAATTTCTATGAAAATATTTACAGCAAAATACATATCGAAGCTATGTTAAGGCGATGGGAAAGTGAATGAAACCGAGATGCCAGTTTAAGACCAATAAAATTGCAGATTTTTCTTCGTATTTTATCAAGAATCTTTAAATATATCATTTGCAAATTTATTAAAACAACCACTTTAGTTTCCTTTCTTTCGCCATAGTTTTAGACCCACTGGAGTGACAGGGTGTAATCGATTTCCATTTTTTCTGAGAACGCTTGGTAAACAAGTATAGCTGAAATTTTCCTGTTTCTTAATAATTTGCTTAGCTTTCGGAAGACATCTTTCCTATCTATTACAAACTTACTCAACGAAACTGCCTTCAATATGAACAACACATTGTTGTTGTAATGATCTTTCTTTTTTTAAAGCAAAGACGTTGTTTCCCGCTTTTAAGTTCCTCTTTTATTTCTGCTTTTTTCATTTCTTTTCTCAGTCAGATTTTCCCGCTTTCCTCTTATCAACTTGTGTTTCTCTCACGCACCTGCAGCAAGATTAGTTTAATAATATAACGACCCTCAAAGTCAGCAGGATCTTAACACACTATCAGATACTTTGTACCCTTGCCACACCCACCTGTTTATCTATCTATCTAACTATTTATCTATATACACCCCTGTAGAGATTAATCGAAACAACCGCTTTAGTTTCCTTTCTTTCACCATACAGTCAGTTTTACATCCACTCGAGTGACAGGGTGTAATCGATTTCTATTTTTTCCTCAGATTAGGTCATTTGCTGTGCTAGGCAGTAATATGAATCTATTTTCGGGATTATTGATAAAATATGTTTGGCCTTAAAAAATACTGTCATCCGTGATTGCATCTGACTTTCATCACGCCGAGACACTAGTGTCTCGACTGTCGATTAGTTGTCCTCCGGCCATTGTCTGCGATGGACATTACTCCAAGGTGCGTACAAAAATTTGTAACGCTGCACAAACACACTGGCAAGATTTATCAGTGAGCAAATCAAAGTACTAGACTGGCCCAGAAACTCTCCTGATTTAAATCCAATCGAGAATCTGTGGTCAATCTGCACGGAACAAATTCGTGGAATTGACGTACAAGGTTTAGTCACTGGGTCATTTTATTGGAAAAATACGAAACAAGTAAATAATAACGGAAATTATTCTTTTTGTTTCAATTAATTTGCACACGGGCATACATTTTAGAAGCACCAGATCAAATGTGGCAGCAATATTTAATTCATACGACAAAGACATCTGACACGACCCGAAGTTAAGAAATTATATTAAATTTAACGAAAAGTTTCTCAGAATTAACCTGTAGAAAAAGACGATATTTATAAATGTAAAAGACGCGTTTCGTCCGATGTGGACTTTTTCAAGGAGAAACGAAATGAATTTATTAAACAAAGTAACTAATAATAACAAAACAAAATCTCCTTAGAATTTAGAGAACGTTATTTTCATACTGTTAACTGAAATTACGTCAACATGTCTGGAGATAGGCAGAACAAACTATCCAATCTAAATAATATTAAAGAGTCACAAACACTTCCAAAACCATTATGGATATACTCAGATCCTCAAACACTAATAGCAATATTTCTGAAGCAGGCATTTATAAAATAAATTGCCAAAATTGTTCCTTCTAATATAATGGAGAAACAAGTAGAAATAAAAAAAAACGCTTCTATAAGCACAAAAGAAACCTCACAAAAACAACCTAACTAATGCAATAGTCATAGATAGAAATAAATTCAACCCCAATTTTGATTTTTAAAATGATACACTCATAATAAAGAAAATAACTCAGAAGGAAAATCCTCGAGAGTGCCGCCATTGAATATTACGCAAATATTAATCTACGCCCAGGCTTTTCCCCTATTACACCTTTCTTAACAGAACTACTACTCTCCCAAACAGACGTACAGAACCGTATAAAACAAATCAAAAGAAAATGGTTGAATCCGTCAATACAGCAATAAAAACAATATCTCCACACGTGACAGTAATTGACGTAATTTTCAGTTAACAGTATGAAAATAGTGTTCTCTAAATTCTTCCAGTTGCTAAGGACATTTTGTTTTGTTATTATTAGTTACTTTGTTTTAATAAATTCATTTCGTTTTTTGCCTTAAGAAAGTCCACATTGGACGAAACGCGTCGGCAACTATTACAGTTTTCCTATTGTCTTTTACATTTATAAAAATTAAATTTATTGTTAACACGGAAAAAGGCGAATAAATTACATAAATTAAGCGCATTTGGGGCCAAATGATGGCCAATAATGGGCAGATTTTCAATGCAATAAATTATAATTCTGCATAAGGTCCTTAGAAAAGAAAACTGCATATAAAAATGTAGAAAAGAAGAAACTACTTCTTTGAATAGTTTTTTAGAAAAAAGGTACAATTTTCGAAGCAAAGTTTGTGGTAACAGCGAAGAACAGAACAATCACACCCGCCGAAGAAATTCCCTTGATGTGGAAGCAACTTTGATGTTCTGGTGGCTGCCAGATTTCTTCTGTATAATTTTTCTTTGTGGACAAAAACGACCTGGCTTCCATCAGCAGATGACACCTTTGAATTAAATCTAAGGCCTCCTTTTATTACCAATGGAATTCCTTCTAAATTCACTTGGAGAGAAACCTTTTGACTGGTTCTGGATGAAAAACAAGCGCAGCTGTTTTCCAACAAAATAGACCAAAAATATTTTTGAAACTCAAAAATTAAGAAGAGCCCAACGCAGCGTCTGCTTTCTTTCAGAAAAAGCAGACGATACACTTTCAAACAGCTTAAATTTCTTGTAGTATAAGATAGATGCTGGCGAGAAAAACTGCCGAACACGAGACAGAAAAGAACGATTGACCTGACATTTTAAAATTTTGAAGATAAAACTTGACTGGAAAGCAAGAAGCCGGAATAGAGTTCCACAAGCATTTCACCTTTGTTGATTGAATAAGGGTCCGGTTCCATATTCTCACAGTAGGAAAACGGCAACTGGAAGAAGGTCGGACGGTACAACGATCGGAGCATTCTTACAATTCTATTATTAGGCGATCATAGGAGGTCTAGGGGTCCCACTAGGATTAATTATTGGTTTGCATAATCTTAACAGTAGAACGCAGATGACACCAGGTTGAAAGAAAACTGGAGGACTTCTAGAGAAAGTAGCAAATAATCTTTTTTATTTTATTAGATTTGATTTTTAAATCCGAAACATATTGGAGGGGCATTATTATTATAAGTAGATAATAATAAAATATAAAATAATGATCTGTCTATATTTCTGAGATGAGGTATTATGTACACTATTTACATTATTCGGACTATTGTCCTCATCTTTGTCGTCATACTTATTACAACGTTTCGGCCGTTGTAGGCTCCGGCCTTCGTCAGTATCTGTCTATATTTCTGAGATGAGGTATTATGTACACTGTTTATATTATTCGGACTATTGTTCTCATCTTTGTCGCCATATTTATTACAGCGTTTCGGCCGTTGTACGCTCCGGCCTTCTTCAGTATCTGTCTATATTTCTGAGATGAGGTATTATGTACACTATTTACATTATTCGGACTATTGTCCCCACTTTTGTCGCCATATTTATTACAGCGTTTCGACCGTT
>OZ038508.1:87917937-87932937 GCA_964036315.1 Acanthosepion esculentum | reverse complement strand
AAAAAGGAAGAAAAAACGAAAGAAAGGAGGGAGTAAAAAAGGGAAAAGAAAGAAAGAAAGAAAGAAAGAAAGGAGGGGTGAAACAGAAAGTCAGAAAAAAGGAATGCCTGAAAAAGAGGAAAAGAAAGAAAGGAACGAACGAACGAAGAAATAAAGAAAGGAGTGACTGAAGAAGAAGAAGAAGAAGAAGAAGAAGAAGAAGAAGAAGAAGAAGAAGAAGAAGAAGAAGAAGAAGAAGAAGAAGAAATAATACGGTTTACAAACTTCCCGATGCTACATAAAACAGGGATTTGAACCTTTGCAATTCAGCCGTATACCTTGACTTTTCTAGTATAGCGCTTCTAAAATAATAGAGCTTTGCCACTGAGCCATCCCCCGCTAGCAAATGCGACTGATAAGAAAGAGATTTAGCACGAACAAGAAACACGCCCGAAGTAACGAATATTTCAAATTTTGAAACGTCTTAGAAAATAGAGAGGAAATAAGAAAAAAAGAAAAGAAACAGATGAAATTACCAGGAGAGGGCGAGGACTCATGGCTTGGCTAGTGATGCATTTGAAATAACAAAATACATTCTTTTGTAGCTGTCCGTACCGATAATATTAGGGGGAGTTCAAAAGGTTGCTATACAGAATGTGATTCGTCAGAAGGTGGCACCCAAAGGGGTGTCTCCTTCTTCCATTGCCAAATAAGTGATTGCCGGCCGAGGAAAAAAAAAACACTTGTTGAAGAACTTGTTAAGTGTTCATCTTTGTTTATATGCAATCGAAATAACAAAATTATGCGTTGTTTTCAAATCTACGTTTTGTTTTTCTTTTGTTTCTTCTTTTAAAGTCTAAATCTTTTTTTAATTCAATCTTTTGAAAAAGTATTTGGGAAAATATACATAATGCTTGTAATAGTCTTAAGCGGTCCGAATGTTTTATGAAAAGCCAAAGCCACCTAAGATTAAACCACAGAACATATCCAGCCCAGAACCTTCTGTTGCGTTGCATCTCAGACCAGATACCAGGTTCGTTGACAGGTTGTAGTCTCTTCCAGTCAAACGCATTTGGCTTAAAATTTATCTTTTCGGTCAGAATGTTACACGAGAGTGTAAAACAAAACACTTCCTAGCAGATTTTATTCTTGGGTTGTAAGCTACTGCTTTAAGCGAGCGAAGTAGAGATGAAACGCAGGTGGGTGGGGATGTGCAGAGTTCAGTGGTCGTCTTCGCTGTCCGTTCACCGAGGCCCGCTTCGTCCCTCTCTGTGCAATTCGCGGGAGGGTCAGTTTTATAGATAACAATATTCTTTGTTTTGTCATCTTCGTCTAAAAAAGTAACATTCCTTTCGTGACTTTCTCACTGTCGGAGCCTCTTGCTCTATACTTTGAAGTTGACTTCACTTATTGATACCTGTAGCGGCTCCTTATTGTTTTTTCTGGTCGTAAATTAAAACACGAGTCTCGACTGATGTTTGAGCTTGAATTTTATTTATAGCTTCAAATCACCGTGAAATACTGAAATACAAAAAGGGTTTTAAAACATGACATAAATTATTTTTACAAAAAGGGGTCTTAATAAGTCCAGTAATTTCACGGGAAAGTTAAAGAGAACATATTTACCTGTGCGCCGTAACCAGTAATAAGGGCTACTAAGTTCTAATTCTTGACAAAACAAAACTCCCTCCAATTCTTTCCTCTGTTCCTTGCTTGGGCGGAAGTTGCAGTGAATTGTGGGAGTTTCTAATGGAAATGGGCCCTTACCTAATTGTTTCCCTTACACTGTCCATATTAAAAGTCTAATTATTAAAATTAAAAAATGGATAAAGAATCCATAACTAAACTATTGGCGCATCTAAAAAGGGGGGCGATAGCTACAATACCCATCGGTCGAAAATAAATGGCCCGTATTCATTTTTGCGACAGGTCCTGCTGTTTTTAATTTAACGAGACTGATTCATATTGATACACTTCCCACCCTTTGGAAGATTCCCTCACTGATTTTGACCATGTCATCATGGGTGTATCCATACTCACCACGTTTGGCTAATGGCGGGTTGGTAAGGCTATTTAACTCAAAGTTGGAGGTCTTTCATTTAGAGTTGTTCTTCTCCTAGACCGGTTGCCAAACAAGGATACAGGACCCAGTCTGTCCTGCTCATTGGAACAGATCCAAATACAGAACCTTCTTACTCCTTAGAGGAACCCCGTCCCTTTTTTGACCATGTCTTCAGGGTTGTAATCACAACGCTTTTCAATTTGCTATTTTGTGAGGCTATTTAACCCATAGTTGGGGGTTGAAATCAGAGTTGTCATTCTCCTAGATCAGTTACCAACCAAGGCTACAGGTCGCAGCCTCTCCTCTTCATTGGAACAGATCCAAATCTAGAGTCTACTTACCTCTTGACTGAACCCCTAATTGATTGACCAGGTCTTCAGGTTTGTACCCGTACTCACTACACTTGATCAACTGCGGGTAAGTGAGGTTATTTAACCCGTAGTTGGGCTCAGTCTGTTCTATTCATTGGAACATATCCAACCTTCATACTCCATGGTGAAACCCTCCCTGATTGACATGTCTTCAGATATAGCAGTACTCACCACGCTTTTCCAATTGCGGTTTGGTGAGGTTATTTAACCCATAGAGGGAGGCCTTTAATTCGGGCATTTAACTACTGCTATTCAACTCATAGCTGGGAGGAAGGAGAAGGTATAGATACATAACTTCCCCAAGGGTGCTTGGCGGGCATAAGCAAATGTAATTAACTCGACTGGAATTCGGACACGATTCCCCAATCCGAGGTGGGCCATCGTCCTCCTCTACATGAAGTGATCAAAATAAGATTACTTTTTTTAATTGGCGTATTTCAGCTCATTTCATTGCTTGTTTCCACCTAGGAGTGATAGACAAACAGTTTTAAGTTGTTTTAAAATTAAGAAGACAGAATATAACGATTGACATTGCATTTAAATGTTTGAAGATCAAAGGCAATAAAGCCACAAGGACGCAAGGAGTGACTGAGTGTTAGAGAATATGAGAAAACTACTATTAAGGAGAGAGGACAATAAAAGAACAAGAATTAAGAAGATAGAAGATAACGATTGACATTGCATTTAAATTTTTGAAGATCAAAGGCAATAAAGACACTAGGACGCAAGGGGAGTACTGAGTATTAGAGAATATTGAAGTTGATTGGGAAGCAAGAAGATAGAAATGATTTCCCCAAGCGAGAAGTAAGAGAAAAGAAACTTTTTAGCATAGAACTTACGGTTACCTCTAGCCATTTCAACTATAAAATGATAAATTCTTACCGCCAATCTAGGACAATTACCATGAAAATATTTATAGAGAAAAGCCACAAGGAACCTACATTACGGCGGTGGGTGAGAGCTGAGATGCCAGGTCAGGACTAATAACAATATTCATGCATGACAATGCCCCATGTCACAAGGCTAAGGTAGTCATGAACTTCCTCAAGGCTGAAAAGGTTATTGATATGGATTGGCCTGCTCAAAGCCCAGATCTCAATCCTATTGAAAATATGTGGAATATTCTAGGAGAATGTTCGAAAGCCAGAAATTCTAAAACAACCGAGCAAATTATGGAATGCCCTTCAGGAAGAATGGAATAAGATCACCCAGCAAGAAATTGAAAATTTAATTTCCTCATGCAGTCGAAGATGTCAAAGTGTGATTGAAGCTAAAGTGCTTCACACTAAATATTAAATAATTCCAGTATTCTCTGTCATTTTTGATTATTTTGTTATTTTTTCAACCGTTCTGATCATTTTGGCCGCCATGGGTTTTGCAGTAAATCATTAAATCATCCATAACTTTTGTATTATCCTCTCAAATTACACCAAAATCTCAGACAATAACAATTAATAGCGTATTTATTGTCTGTGAAAATTATAGAATATAAACCAACTTTGATAAAAACTTATACCTACTTTTCTAACGAAAACAATGCCGTTCTGAACATATTGGCCGCAACTGTATACCATCTTCGAATCAGGCCAACTCCATGAGCAAATTAAAAAATATTCCGAGTCGGATCCGAGCCTTTAGGGCATGACAAGGCATGTTTATGCCTTGAGGACACATGGCACAGTGGATAAATGTTAATGTTATTGTTTTATTTTATTTTATTTATAATTTTCATTATGATCATTATTTTCACTATTTACATTATTCGGACTATTGTCCTCATTTTTGTCGCCATATTTATTACAACGTTTCGGCCCTTCAGTATCAATCTATATTTCTGAGATGAGGTATTATGTACACTATTTACATTATTCGGAATATTGTCCTCATCTTTGTCGCCATATTTATTACAACGTTTCGGCCCTTCAGTATCAATCTATATTTCTGAGATGAGGTATTATGTACACTATTTACATTATTCGGACTATTGTCCTCATCTTTGTCGTCATATTTATTACAACGTTTCGGCCTTTCAGTATCTGTCTATATTTCTGAGATGAGGTATTATGTACACTATTTACATTATTCGGAATATTGTCCTCATCTTTGTCGCCATATTTATTACAACGTTTCGGCCCTTCAGTATCAATCTATATTTCTGAGATGAGGTATTATGTACACTATTTACATTATTCGGACTATTGTCCTCATCTTTGTCGTCATATTTATTACAACGTTTCGGCCTTTCAGTATCTGTCTATATTTCTGAGATGAGGTATTATGTACACTATTTACATTATTCGGACTATTGTCCTCATCTTTGTCGTCATATTTATTACAACGTTTCGGCCTTTCAGTATCTGTCTATATTTCTGAGATGAGGTATTATGTACACTATTTACATTATTCGGACTATTGTCCTCATCTTTGTCGCCATATTTATTATTACGACCTTAAATAGATGTCAGGGACATATGTCATGGATAAACGCATTGTTTAGATCAAATGACAGGACCAAAGAGAGTGAGTTCAATACCCGGATAAGGCAATGGAGAACTTGGAGAGGAGAATTAACAGGAGATAACTGATAACTGACATCTATTAGACATGGCACGTGGAACTAGAACGGTCTACCCCAGTGAGCGAAATAAAGGGTTCATTTCGACATTCCAACCACCTGACGAAGGCCGGAGCGTACAACGGCCGAAACGCTGTAATAATAAATATGACGACAAAGATGAGGACAATAGTCCGAATAATGTAAATAGTGTACATAATACCTCAGCTCAGAAATATAGAAAGATACTGAAAAAGGCCGGAGCGTACAACGGCCGAAACGATGTAATAAATATGGCGATAAAGATGAGGACAATAGTCCGAATAATGTAAATAGTGTACATTATACCTCATCTCAGAAATAAAGAAAGACACTGAAAAAGGCGGGAGCGTACAACGCCCGAAACGATGTCATAAATATGGCGATAAAGATGAGGACAATCGTCCGAATAATGTAAATAGTGTACATAATACCTCATCTCGGAAATATAGACAGATACAGAAGAAGGCCGGAGCGTACAACGGCCGAAACGTTGTAATAAATATGACGACAAAGATGAGGACAATAGTCAGAATAATGTCAATTGTATACATAATACCTCATCTCAGAAATATAGACAGATACTCACGCACATATTTGGTATAACGTAATTCTCATAAAAATTATCTATACGTAATACTTAGGCTACTTGCCGTAACGTCTAGGTATTTATCTTTGCCTCATCACTTAGACGGGACGCGGCACAAGGCTAGGCTTAACTTGGGGAACCCGGGCACGAACACTCAGGCCACTGGTTCTAAATTTACCCATTCCCCACTCTTGCGAGGAACGGGTACTTTGCTTCCGAAGACAGAGCCCCGACTGAACCACCCTCTGCCCGAAAACAGAGGTGGTATTTACCGTTCGCTACATTGCGAATTAAATATATTGCCTTAATAGGGGTGAAATAGTACGCAGTTATCAATAATGTAACCACAGGTTCAAACTTGACATTTGTAAATAAAAACAAATTACAGGTAACACTTTAAGAAATCAGGGATCGATTTGATACAGTATTTATATTAGGAACAGGACCCCCTTTTAAATTTACAAAAAAAAATCAATATTTGTCGATTCTGACTAATAACGGGCGTGGGAGTAGAAGTTCTCCTAAAACTGATTTACCCGTATTTTTTTCTGGGTGGACCACTTAACCTAAGTAGTGCGGAAATTAATAACAATGCTTTGTCAAAGAAATTCAGACAACGAATGGATCTTCTATGCGACGCGTCTCTTCTGGGCATAGACTATCATAGCTACCCACAACAACTTGGCTCTTAGCAGTTTTTCTTCCTTTGCTAAGGAACCCCACGGTCCGTTAATCGATTCACACAAGCCATCAGATGACTCGCTGCCTTCGCCTATCTTTCTTCCCCGCAATATGCCTTGTGAGTGTTAAATTTTCCAAGCCCTTCTTCCTCATTATGTGTCCAAGGAATTTCCAGTTGTCTTTTCCTGATTCAAGCAGGTTCAAGTGTTAGTGCAGTCACAAGTGTGACGAAGGTATCTTAAAGATTTGCCGTTCTCTAAAGACTTTCGTTGTAAATTAGGAATTCATTGATTACTTTAAAGTTTTGGACTTGAGACAAAAATGCTTTCACCCGGTAAAATTATACAAATTACTAACGAATTATCCACTGTAAGTAACGTCGTCTCAGTTCAACATAATGCATCAACAAGAGTCAGCATAAAAAAATGTATCCAACACATGCCTAAGATTTATAAAAACAGATCAATATGCTCGATATTTATTTTTAAGGATGTATCATGTATCAAGGATGCATTTGGATGTCTCATGCATCAAGGATGCATTTGGATGTCTCATGCAATTAGCAAGAATGAGGATGCCTAATGTATGAAGGATGCGTTTATATGACCGCGTACATCAATGATACATTTGAATACCTCACGCTTCAAGGATAGATTTGGATGCCTCATGCATCAAGGGTGAATTAGGATGTCTCATGCATCAAGGATGAATTAGGATGCTTCATGCATCAAGGATGAATTATTATGCTTCATACCTCAAGAATGAATTAAGATGTCTCATGCATCAAGGATGAATTAGGATGTCTTATGCATCAAGGATGAATTATGCCTCGTAACTAAAGGAGGAATTTTGATGGATTGTGCATCAAGGATGAATCAGGATGTCACATGCATCAAGGATGATTTAGGATGCTTTATGCATCAAAGATAAATTAGGATGTCTCATGCATTATGGATAAATTATGCCTCGTAGCTAAAGGAGAAATTTTGATGCCTTGTGCATCACATTCATCAAGGATGAATTAGGATGCATCATGCCCCAAGGATGAATTATTATGCTTCATACCTCAAGAATGATTTAGGATGTCTCATAAATCAAGGATGAATTAGGATGCTTCATGCATCAAGGATGAATTATTATGCTTCATACCTCAAGAATGAATTAGGATGTCTCATGCATCAATGGTGAATTAGGATCCCTCATGCATCAAGAATAAATTAGGATGTCTCATGCATCATGGATGAATTATGCCTCGTAAAACAAGGAGCAATTTTGATGCCTTGTGCATCAAGGATGAATTAGGATGTCTCATGCATCAAGGATAAATTATTATGTCTCATACCTCAAGGATGAATTAGGATTCATGCATCAAGGATGAATTATTATTCCTCATGGATGAACTTGGATTCCTCATGCATCATGGATGAATTAAGATACCTTGTGCATCAAGGATGATTTATGCCTCATACTTTAAGAATTAATGTTGATGCCTCGTGCATCAACAATAAATTTAGATGCCACATTCATCAAGGATAAATTCTCTCTTCGTGCATCAACGATTCATTAGGATGCCTCATGCATCAAGGATGCATTTTCATGCCTCATGGGTCAAGAATGCATTAGTATGCTTTTACATCTTAGCTTCATTAGGATGTTTCATGCATCAACGATGCATTAAGATGTTTCATGCTTCAGTAATGAATGAGGATACCCCATGCTTCAAGGTAGCCTTAGGATGCTTCAGGCATCAAGGTGTGGGCATCGCCTAGAATAAATTATTTTGATACTAAAATGTTGTTAATTCAATATTCACTTGCAAAAAGACAATTATTTTAACATTTCGAAATATTGGGTTGATTAACCGTAAAGTAACAAAAAATCAAATAAATTACGAATATATTCTGTGGTCAGACATTTGGCACGGAGACATTTGACCGAACGGACATTTGGTCGAGCGGACATTAGGCCGACAGATATTTCACCAAAAAAGTACAAATAAAAATAGTCACAAGCAATACTTCAAGTATTTTAATTATTAGTATTATAAGGTGGAATAGGACTAATAATTACCACTGAATTTCATGTGATTAAATTACTAAATCTAAGTTTAAACTTAAAAGTTTTCTTATCTCAATATTTATTTATTGAAATTAGTATTTTAAAAATTATTTGAGTGTATTTGGGTAAAAAGTATCACCTAATTATTTAAATTCGTATTTAACAGTAAGATAAAAGTTAGTTCATCCCTTTACGATAATGATCATTAAAAGTGAAATTGAAAGAACTTTCATATCCTAAAATTTTAAGAGTTTTGCTGTAGTAAAATGTACTTTTTCTCAAAATACTTATCATATTACAGTAATATTTGAAGGAAAATATAATATATACAGAATAGATTTTTTAAAAAGCCTGTCGAAAAAAGGAAAACTATAAATTAATACATCAATATATATATATATATATATATATATATATATATATATATATATATATATATATATTAGGTTGATGCAAAAATAATGTCGTTTTCTCACATGAAGTTGAACGTCAAAAAACGACATTATTTTTGCACCAACCTAATATATATATATATATATATATATATATATATATATATATATATATATATATATATATATACAGGGTGTCCATAAGGTTCGTGTCCACTTCAAAAAATTTATAACTTTATTTGTATTTGCGATAGAAATAATCTGTAAAAAATGTTATAAAGTTTAATATGCCTAGCTAAAATAACTAATGTGATTACAGGCATTACTGTAAATCAGTTGGCAAATGTTTTCCGTGAACTGCAAAATCGTATTACCCTTTGTATTGCTAATGATGGAGGACATGTGGAAACTTAAATAAAATTTCAATAAAACCTTAAAAAATATAGATTTACTTCTTTCTAATCCTTTTTACAAATTATTTTTATCGCAAATACAAATAAAGTTATAAATTTTTAAAAGTGCACACGAACTTTATGGACACCCTGTATATATATATATATATATATATATGTGTGTGTGTGTGTGTGTGTGTGTGTGTGTGTGTGTGTGTGTGTGTGTGTGTGTGTGTGTGTGGCACATTACGATAAAGAGTTTGACATACATGTAAGTACGCCACTACATTTTCGTCTAAATGTCCATTCGGTTAATTGTCTGTCGGCCAAATGTCCGAGTACTCTGCTGACTACTGTGAATAAATCTCTGGTAAAAGTCTTTGCACAAGTTCGTTTAATTTATACGCTGATCAACAATCGCTGAACCGGATGTATTAACGAGCGGATATTAGCTGTATCATACAGAAACAAAAGAAATAATTACTCCAAATTGTAAAGTATGGTTTATTTTGAAATTATTTAATTTTATTTATTTATTTTTTACGTCTTATCAACCTTTAGCAGGTTATCTAAAGCCAGAAAGTATTTTTATATTATAAGAAATTTTGGAGATAATAATGATTTACAATATACAAGTCATGCTAATTAACCCATAGCTGGGGGAGCAGAGGTGGGTTCATAGCTTTTAGGTGAACTGTTCTTGGAGATATTCAGCGCACGGGAAAGGACACTCTTTGAGAGTTATTAGCACCTTACAATGGAAGTATTCCAAAAAGGCGCCGTGGCAGAAAATGCGATGGAGCCGATAAAATGCCTACACGGCAAAAAGTGTCATTTTATCAAAGGAATATAGATAAACATGTCTAGAGTACTGTGCCATAAATTACAAATTAAACTTTTAGAACTAGTTTCCGGAAATATACATCAAGTATTTGTAAAACGCCCAAATAGCAGTCTGACTCATCAAAAGAATTAATTAATGAAATTTTGTGCTTACGCACGGTCTTCCATTAGTATTAAATGATATAAATTATAATTTATAAATAAATATTTGTAAAAAGGTCTATCTTCCATTCCTATCAGGAATCTTTCTCAATGGCTATCACGTTTGAAAATCTTAAGTGTGACGGCAAATTTGATGTTTTTTGGCAAGTGAAATAAATTCTCTTAAAATTCCATTCGCTGTTGATCAGTGGTGGTGTGATAGCTGGCATGTTCAATCCTATTTGCGAATAGAAGCATCGCTGAAATGTTCTCAACCAGAACATTTTACTAATAACATGATCCCAGAATTATATATATATATATATATATATATATACACACATATATATGTGTGTGTGTGTGTGTGTGAAAGTGAACATTGATGGCGACCTGACGGTTGCGTCCAGCATGAAACAGCCTGTCGCCTCTGAGTGTTCACTTCAATGTTCACTTTTATATTTACATACGCTCTATCTCTGATATTGTCCGCTTTATCCCATAAATATAGCACACCTTAGAACTATATTTCTTTATATATATATATATATATATATATATATATATATATATATATATATATATATATATATATATTATAGTAATTCGTGTAGCTTAGAATCCTCAACCAAATGCAGAAAGCACTGGACGGCCGTTTCGTCCTATCTGGGACTCATCAGCAGTGCGCATCCAAGAATCGAACCTAGATCGCTTCGATACAACGCGAACGTCATACCAACTGTACCACGAGATTCGATGACGAAGGAGACATAACTAGACTCGATATAGCGTCGCTACTCACTCAGTTCCGTTCACCGATACCCATCCAAGTATACAGAGTTATCCAGAGTCCCCGAATAACCTCGGAACTTGTGCCCCAAGAGCCACGACTACTATTTTGACCCTTAGCCGCTCTATCACAAAGCTTAGCGATCTAGCAAGATATACAAGTAATTGATTTGGGGATTTAGGCTAATTTTATAGTGATTCGTCGAGCTTAGAACCATCAACAGAATGCAGTGGATGCGCACTGCTGATGAGTCCCAAATATAGGACGAAACGGCCGTCCAGTGCTTTCTGCATTCTGCAACCAGCACGAAAGGGCTTACACAGAATGAGAGGAAGAGTAAGGGGGGGGAAGGATATAGAGAAGGACGGGGGTCAGGAACAAGGCATCAGAAGGTGTCGATTGGCATTACATTTGAATATTTGAAGATTATGGCTATCAGGGAAGCAACTAAGAGGAAGGGAGTTCCACTGTCGGGAAGTGCGAGAGAAGAAGCAGTCAGAGTAGAAGAGGTGGTTACATTTAACCGTTTCGACAGTGAAATGGTGAGACCGAAATGCCAACCTAGTAGGACGCTTGAATTCATGCAGCTTGGGTACCAGTGAAAATAGCTCGTCGGAGCAGTTGTCATGAAAATGCTTGTAGAAAAGACAGAGGGAAGCCACAGCACGTCTATTAGAAAGTGATTGTAGGTGAGATGCTAGATCAGGACCTATCACATTGCATATCTGTCTATGGATTTTGTCGAGATGAACAGTGGGGGCACCCGATCATATATGGCAGCAATATTCCATGCAAAGAGGAATGGTAGATTTGCAGAATACAGGGGTATCGCAGATTTAAATATCCATTTCAATGAAATCTGACATTTAAAAAAATGAATCGAATTTTATGTTTCTGACTTACGTCAAAACCTTATTGAAAATATCTAACATGTGCTCCGTTTGTATTCCTGCAAATTTCAAATCTACAGTGCTGTTCGATAAAAGTGACTCACCTGATTTTTTTTGCTAAATGTTCTCTTCTCCGATGAAACGAAAGTTGAGCTAAATTCAAAGGATAAGCGATCTAAAATCCGAAGAAGCTTTGAAAGCTCTTTGAATTTAGCAGTAAGTACTGTCAAGCATCCGTTCAGTATAATGTTCTGGGGATGCTTTTCTTTTCATGGAACTGGTTTCTTAAAACCTATTGAAAAGACCCTCAGGAGCGAGCAGTACAAGAGAATTTTAGAGTCTTGTCTGCTCCCTACTGCTGAAAGGGTGCAAATCAACCCCACCAAGCTCATTTTTATGCAGGATAATGCTCCCTGTCACAAATCAAAATTGATGAAGGAATACTTTGATGAGTAGCAGGCGAGTGTTATGACATGGCCGCCCCAATCTCCTGATCTCAACCCCATAGAAAACTTATGGAGCATTATAAAGTACAGGCTCTCGAGAAAGCAGTTGAGCAACAAAGGATTTGATTGTGAATTTCATATCCGAATGGAATTCAATGCTTGGAGATGAGATTTGCCAGAACCTAAGTCAATGACAAAAAGGGTTGAAAAGGTTATTCATAATAAAGGAGGACCCATAGATTATTAAATATTTCGAACTATATTACCTATTATAAATAAATTGTACCTCTATTATTCTTTATTTAAAGCTGTTCGGTTATGTTTCTATTGATTACTAGTTGCAGGAAATAAGTGAGTCACTTTTTTGCAAAGAGTTCTTTCCTAAATGTCATTTATATCCAAAATTATAATTATCAATAGAATACCTTAGGGTGAGTAAAAATTTTTTTTACTAGGTGGTCGGGAAGGGGTCTTTATATTAGTGAGATTAAAAATTAGTTTGAGCCCAAAAACAATAGGCGAAAAAAAGTTTTAAGTAAAAAAAAATCAGGTGAGTCACTTTTATCGAACACCGCTGTATCTTTAGCGTTTCAAAACTCTCAGCTAAAATATTGATCTTTTGCGGATAAACTTTTGTATTTATGGAACCCCTTGCAAAGAAATCCAGGTGGGGTTAACAAGGATGCGTCCTTGTGTATTCATTATTAATATCGTCCTGAAAGGGAATGAAAATAAAATTAGGAAATAATTAAAAAGATTATAATGTAATAAAAAAATTAATAATTTTAGACACTTCTTATATATATAAAACGTGATGAACAGAAATAAGAATGAGTTTTTTTATTGTCCGATTTCACTGAAAAAGTTAATTCTGGGATCCTCTGTACATACATGATCCATATATTCCAATATACAGGGGTCAGACAAAATAATTGGAACAGGTGCAAATTCCACTCCTATATTTCAAAGACCTATTAAATTAAGAACTTTAACTAAAACTTCGTAATTGCAGGTTATATTTATTGTAAATACATTTATTTATCTAATTTACTGTCTTTGTCTTATTTATTTTTAGAATTTAGTAAAATTTAAGCTAAATGCTTGACCTCTCCGAGTTCGAAAAAGGGCAAATTTTTGGAGCTCGCATGGCAGGAGCCTCGAACACTAAGGTTTCTAAACTGTTTGGTTTTTCAAGAGCTACCATATCAAGAACTATGACGCAATTCGAGAAACAGGGCGAAACTTCTAGCAACCGTATCAATTCGGGCCGGAATTGCAAACTTACTGACAGGAACCGACGTGCATTGAAATGCAATGTGGCAAAAACTCATCGGACTACTGCGGCCAAAGTGACTGCTGAGTTGAATAATCATCTGAATAGTCCAGTTTCTGCTGAAAATGTTCGTCGTGAGCTCCATAAGGCTCCATACCATGGAGGAGACGCCGTAAGGAAACCTCTGCTCTCCACTCGCAACATTCAGAAAAGGTTGAAGTGGTGCAGAGATCACAATACCTGGTCTGCAGACCAATGGAAGCAAGTCATATTGTCAGACGAGTCCAGTTTTTCTCTTTTCTCAACTTCAGGGCGAGTTTATGTGTGTAGGCAGCCCAAAGAAGCTTACAACCCTGACTGCCTTCTTCCAACAGTGAAGTATGGAGGTGGATCAGTGATAGTTTGGGCCGCCATATCATGGAAATGTCTTGGTCCAATAGTTGTTCTACATGGTAGAATCAACAGCAAAGATTATGAACATTTTGGGAGATCATGTTCATCTAATGGCCCAGACTTTATTCCCTGATGGTGACTGCATCTTCCAAGACGATAATGCTCCAATACATATCGCTCAAGTGGTTAAGAATTGGTATGAAGAGCATGAAAGTGAGCTAGAACACATGGTATGGCCTCCCCAATCTCCAGATATCAATATTATTGAACATTTGTGGTGCATTTTGGAGCGACAAGTTACGAGCCGCTATCCTCCACCGTCGTGTCTTAAAGAGCTGGAGCAGGCGTTAATGGAAGAATGGCTGAAAATTCCTCTAGATGAAGTCAGGAAGCTATATGATTCCATTCCTAGACGTATTAAAGCTGTATGTGAGGCTAAAGGAGGACCAACTCCATATTGAATAAATTTTCTTTGAATTTAACAAGTGTTTCAATTATTTTGTCCAACCCCTGTATGTGAGCCAAAACTTATAATGTTCAGCATCAATTATTAAATTGAGAAATGACTTATTTAAATTAAGGTACTGTAAGTAATTAGTGTTTACTTAAGGTACCCCAATTTACATACAATTGACAACCAATGTATAGACTTTTATGTGTTTTTATTTATTTATCATTCATGATGTACAAACTCACATTTGCATAAAAGGAATGGATCGATCTTAATATAAGTGCTTTTCCCAAGTTTCATCTTACAAGGTGAAAAAGATACGCAGAGTGACCCAAAATTAATTATCTATTTCAATGAAAAAAAAACTGATAGAATATTATGTTTATGATTTAATTATGATACAAAACAAATAGATTTATAAATCTTACGTCAAAACTTTATTAAGATGTTCAACATGTGCTCCGTGTGTATCTCTGAAAATTTAAAATCTATCCTTAGCGTTGCGAAACACGTTTTGAAGCCATTCAGAAGTTCTCTGCTGAACTGCAAACTGAAGGTGTTCTCTGAGCTCAGCTCAACTATTGATCTGTTGACGATAAACTTTTGTTTTCCATAAAATCCAGTACAAAGAAATCCAGGGGAGGTTATTAAGAAAAGAA